>LPNX011221556.1:522909-621389 GCA_001517045.1 Pseudotsuga menziesii
TAAGTGGCTTGAATATTTCTGCCACGTGACCCAAGTGTGTGAAAGGTAGCAACAAAGCCTAACTTGGTGGGTGTGCCATCTTTGGCCTGTGAGCCTGATTTGACGATTGTGCCTTTTTCTTCTTCTTCCAACTTCCTTGACAGGTTTCCAACTCTAGTTTATAATGATGACAGTGAGGATGAAAATCCACCTCCGCCTATTCATGTTCCTCCAATTGCACCGGCACCAATGCTTCCTCGATGGGTCCGTTCAACATGTGAAGTAGCTGGTGATCTTGTCAGTGATCCTAGAGATCAACATCAAACACATTCTCAGTTTTAGCGATCTTCTTCTCTTTTGGCTCAAGTTTCCGAGAATCATGATCCATAAACTTTTGCAGAAGGTTCAGGAAATCCAAATTAGGATGCAGCTATGGATGAAGAATATCGTTCCTTAATGGCGAACGATACTTGAGATCTTGTTCCTCTTCCAAAAGGAAGAAAACCCGTCAGATGTAAATGGGTCTACAGAACTAAGTATGCATTAGATGGAAGTGTTGAAAGACTTAAGACAAGGTTAGTTGCCAAAGGTTTTTTCCAAGTTGAAGGGATTGACTACAATGAAACCTTTGCTCCTATCGCAAAAATGAATTCCATCTGCCTTGGTCTTTCCCTTGTAGCCTTACATAACTGGGAATTCCATAAAATGGATGTCAAGACTTCCGTTTTACACGGTGTATTATAGGAAGAAGTTTACATGGAACAACCTCTTGGATATGTTCAGGATAACTCTAGCCTTGTTTGTCTCCTTAAGAAATCCTTATATGGCCTTAAGCAAGGTCCTAGAGCTTGGTATGCCAAAATGGATAGCTTTCTCCTTGACACTGGATTTTCTAGATGCCATTCTCACCCCAATGTCTATACCAAGAAAGTATGAAACCATCTCATGATACTTGTTCTTTATGTTGATGATCTTATCTTTACTAGCAGTGACCCTAAACTTATAACCCATGTGAAATCCAGTCTTAAGCAAAATTTTGAAATGTCAGACTTAGGACATTTGCATTATTTTCTTGGTCTCCAAGTCTTGCAAACCAAAAAAGGAATCTTTCTTTCCCAGTCTAAGTATGCTTGCGACCTTCTTCGTCACTTTCACATTGAAGATTGTAAACCAGCCCCTTCTCCCTTCTAGTCTGGAGTCAAACTTTCTGCCACTTGTATTTCCCATGAGGTAGATGCCACCTTGTATCGTCAGCTTGTTGGTAGTCTCTTATACTTGACTCATTCTCGTCCTGACCTTTCCTTTGTCGTTGGTCGTGTTGCCTGTTATATGCAAACACCTCATGAAAGTAACTGGAAAGCAACAAAAAGAAGACTTCAATATATTCGAGGTACAATTCAGTTTGGGATTCATTACAGTACAGGGATGAAACCCTTGTTGGTTGGTTTTACTAATTTAGATTGGGCCAGAGATCCTGATGATTGAAAGTATACTGCAGGTTATGTTTTCCGTCTGGGATCTAGACCTATCACCTGCTCAATATATATATATATATATATATATATATATATATATATAAAGTCCAAACAAAAAAAATTATGCAAAGGTTGTTATCATCATTATTAAATTAAATTTATGAGACACAATCGCAATCACACATATGATAATATAAAAATGGATGTGCAGAATCTAGATATAATGTTATGAATAAGTATGTTTAACCATAATAATAATCATAGCATAACGAAAACACACCTAAAAAAATCAATGTAATTGGAAATTCAATTTTTGAATATCTCGAAAGTCTCCTTCATTTACACTAATATTTATAGAGATTAATATTAATCAATTATCAATATAAACATCATTGATGATGGAATCAAATTTCAAATCTTTAATGTTTTATGTCAAAATGTTCTGTTCCAAATCCTCTATTTTCATTGTTATTGTAACGATTTTAAAGTTTATCTTTTGTAAAGTTTATGTAAAACCCTCCACTACCCATATGACTGGAGTTTTTTAAGAATTATAGGGAAGAAAAACACCATTAATTGAAAGCTTAAAATGGATTTTATCTTTAATGAAATATACTTTTCCGTAATTTTACACTAGGATTGCCAATCATTGCCATGAGAGCGAAAAAAGAAGAGAACGCTTGCCTCCAGGTTGGGTAATGATCGCTTCCACTTGCCCCGGGTTTCATAAGGGCTTACGAAAATCCCCCTTGACTCTGAATTTAATTTGATACCGGATTGAGCGAATTATAAATATAAAATCAAAAATAAATTCTTTAAACCTGATAAATCAATCCATGCAGGTTATGGAAATTTTGTAATCTCTTTCCTTTGCACACATGTTGTTTATAGAGTTTAGTATATTTCATTATTATTGGTCAAAAGAAAATCTATCGATGAGAGAATCCAGTTTCAAAGTGTTGGTGTTAAGTTATAATATTGTTTCTTTTTCAAACATTTTAATTCTTTGAGCTCAGAAATTGTGATTGATGGAAATTTATTATGTCAAAATCAAGTGGAAATCACACTTTTCTTAAAATACATTAGCGGTCAACTTGGCCAGGCTTCAACATTAGATTAACAGATTCCTATTTAATGCCTACATCATTATGTATGATGTACAGCAACCATCGTTATGTATGATTACGAGGTTCCTATTTTAATGCCTAAAGTTGTTAAATGATGGTTGTTAATAAGAGCAGCTATCTTGTTTTCATAAAAATTGCAAGCTATCGAATACTACATGAATACTAAATATCTCTTTAAAATATGCAAGTTATCGTATGAATACATGAATACTAAATCCCATTTTTAAAGTAACTGTCGCCGAATCATGGTGAGCACCCTATTTTTGTGACTACCATACAGTTTTTCGTTCCATGCCGAAGGCGTGATTTTAGTACTTCCTCGGTCATTGCTATGCAGTTTTGTACTATCACCCGGAACTCATTCCAAAAACCATGGGCATGTTATGTTTTTGCTTTGCTTCAACATGCCATATTCATGAGCCCCATCTAACAAATAATTTCGTCTACATAAATCTGTAATGGCGTATCCCTAGCCTCAAAACTCTAGTTAGCGCGGATGCCCTATAATGACTCCGAAGAAAGCAGTCTTCCATCTAATGAATATAAATTGGTCGGTTTACAGAGTTTTATTATTGTTAAAATTTGGGATGATTTGAAAGAACATTGAAGCTTATAAGATAACTGCAGAAATTACAATCTATCAACGATGCCAATTGAAACGGGTAGGATTGAAAATAATTGGATACAACATGAACTTTTTCATGAACCTAACAGAAATAAGTATGTAAGAGTAGCAATTTTTTACCTTTCGTTTTTGTTTTTATGTACATGCTATGTCTTTATTGATTTAATTGAGTTGATGTTTTATGATGATGATTAATGTTCACTCAGACCAACTTTGGTTTGGTTTATTGCACCTTCAGACAAATAATACCTTGTTTAATTTAAAATTGTGTTCTTGTATTTGAGCAGTATACTTTCCTTCAATAGCCAGCCAAAGAGACTGAAATCAACCGTGCTGTGGCCATTACTATTCCTAGGCGCTGCAAAATTGCTAATCACTAATTGCTACCCTGAACTAAAAAGGTAGTAAGCTTCAGTTTCTTTCTTCCTGCATGAAATGACCTCACACACATTCTAACTGTGTAGATTATGAATAATCTCATCTATTTGTGTAAGTGCAGGTTACATAGCAGGTTACATAGTTCTTTGAAAAGAACAACAAAAAAGGACATTCACTCTTGAACATTCACTCTTGTGTCACCCTAGGTCCAACTTATAGTTATATGTATTTATGCTGCTTATACTTAATAATGTAATCCAATGATCATATTGATTGTGTTCATTGTATTTTACTACTTTGTGTACTTTGTTCTTCAAATCTCTGATCTAAGTTAATAAATATGTAATCCATTGTGTTCATTGTTTTTTACTACTTATGTTTATACTTCTTATATATTTGGATCATGTCGTTGTTCCATGAAAATTGAGAATTAATGGACGCGATTCGGGCATGCGATGATATATTTCACTGTCGTCTTAAATTATATGCATTATTTGGTAAGAGATCGTTTGCGCTTTGCGTTGGATTCAATGAGCGAATGAACACGTGGAGAGCCATAACCTCATCCACAAAATCCGAGGTTTTGCTCTGCAATGAAAAAAATTAACTACCCTAGTTCCGCTGGGTTTAAATCATTTCCATGGCTTCAAAACAAAATGCAATGTTTCCCAAAGGCCCTCCTTTAATAAATATTTTATCACATGGTTATCACATATTCACAACGTTTAGACCACAATTCACAAGTATCACATGGAGTGACATTTATGCTAACCATAAACAAGAACAACGAACCAAAATCCATATTAAGGATAGGTTGTCATAACCCTAACAAATTTTATGGAAATTAAAACATAACTTACAACCATTATCCAATAACATTATTTCATGCTAAAACATTTCATACTAATGAATGCTATTACCCAATCTTACGGATAAGGTTAAAACCTTAGGCCCGAACTTTAAAGACTTAAGTTAAACACATTCTTAAATTCTCATTAAACCTCCTATTTTAGGGATAAAGTTAAAACCTTAAGCCCTAACTTTAAAGACTTAGTTTAAACACACCTTTAAATTCTCATTAAACCTCTTAGAAAACTATTGTGAAAAATAGAGTCTTTTACCTTGGTCGAACTAGCATGGACTTTTTTTAAAGTATAGGATAGAACAAGAAAAATAGAAAGCAAGCGCGATAAACTAAAAAGACCTATAATTAAGTTTTTGATATAAGATTATTTATATAAATGATTTTTTTTATTTTTATTTTTTTGTATATTTAGGATTGTAAAATAAATGGTCCAAAATAAATATAATATATACAAAGGTTTAGTATAAGTTATTTATTTATTATTATTATTATTTTATAATTTTGTATGTTACAAATTATCATTGCATCGAGAGGCTC
This sequence comes from Pseudotsuga menziesii, assembly GCA_001517045.1. Lineage (NCBI taxonomy): Eukaryota > Viridiplantae > Streptophyta > Pinopsida > Pinales > Pinaceae > Pseudotsuga > Pseudotsuga menziesii. The sequence continues at coordinate 527,896 of LPNX011221556.1, forward strand.
TCTACAATCCAGTATGGAGGAGATCTTGTAGAGTGATGTAACGTTAGTAACGTTTGTTACATGTAGGAAAAAAATAATAGTGATAGTGAATATTATGGGAGAGATTTTGTAACACAAAATAAAAAATAAATTTTCTAACAGGCCAAAATAAATGTTGGCCACAAAAACAATCTAACATGGGGGAGGTGTTGTAAACTTCCTACCTAACAAAACAATAAAAAAGTAAAAATTTAATTATCAGTAAAAAAAAATATGTGGGTCAAGAAAAAACAAAAAATTGAATTATTCACAAAAAAATGTTGGCCTTGCACATGGTTTTAAAACAACCCATGGTTTTATTGTGCATGGTTTAAGAGGACCTTGCAAATGGTTTTAAGACCATGTGCCTCCTAAACAACCCATGATTGTAGGAGGGCCTTGCATATGGTTTTAAAACCATGTGTGGGGGAAATGATGCAATGTTCGTTCCAAAAAAAATAAAAAATAATAAAAAATATTATGTGTCGGCCATATTAATTATTAATAACAATAAAATTATATGTGGACCTTAAATAAAAAGATGTGTATTTTGGTTTGACTCAAATCAATGGATACCTAATAGGTTTGCAACTCGAGAGATTTGATTCATCTTGGCATCTCGGCACTTGAGACAGCACAGGATTTGGATCTACACTCGTAAATTAACAAATACCACATGGAAAAACACCCATATTGTATTTAGCAAAATTGTGTTTTTATGGAGGTTTATAATTATTGAAATATATAGTTTAATATAAATGTTAATGTTTATATATTTAACAATTATATCAACATTTTTTTTTGTTTAGGAATTTCATTTCATCTGTAATAAAAAAACACAATTCTTTTTACCACATCATTGTAACACCTAAATATAATTAGGTAAAACATGTGTTTGTATTAATTCATTAGTAAATATATCCATCACGGTAACATAATAATATTAATATCACAAAATAAGTTTACATAAAGTTAATCATTTTAATCTAGAATCAAAATTCAATAATTCACTAGATTTAATAGACAAGACAAATCATAATGCTCCTTAAACCAATTATGATTAATAATTACATATAAATCGTTATAAAATTACAATGTGTTTATTAGATAAATGTATTCATCATCTTAATTACATAAAATTAAAATTAATACAACTATAAAAAAATCGAAATGTGAAAAAATACAATAATGGTTTTTAATTCAAAATTTAAAATAAAAAGGAAATACATATATAGTTAATTTTAATAAAAAAAATTATGATTAATGATTTTAGACATCTAGGAGTACACCGGCCCAGAAGCCTATCAAGCTCAAGTATTTACTTTTCGAGTTAGAGACCAAAGTCTTAGAGCAAGTATGGCATTTTCCCAAAGACCTACTGGTTTAAGTAAATACCTTATAAGTTCGACTAAAAAAATTACATACCTTATGTGTTCTCCCACTCTAAGTCTTTAACCTATTATTAACAAAATATATCAATATGTTATTAATTACACAATTTTATTTTTTTCATAATATGATAATTACACAATTTCACTTATTCTATAATATGAGTCGTACTGGCTAGTAGCCAAAACCATGGGCCGGTTAATAACTACCATGTCCAAACTCCTTCTCTCTTTAATCTCCTAGGGCTTTTTTCTTGGCATAAAACAACTTGAGGTCGAGGTCGTAGGAGGACAGCTCAGTAAATATGACTTCAGTTTTCAGCGAGAGAGATAACTGCATATCATCTTTTCCATAAACAAGCCGAGGGATGTGCGCTGGTTTGCGCACATGCTAACCATGGACGCCAAGCCGGCGATGCAAACCACATCTTGATCACATTGATCACATTTTCTTCCGATCGGGTGAAATGATTATCCTAAATTTGTGTGTCTGTAGTCTCATGAGCTTAACATACATGTATCATCATTAAGAATTATTTGGTTGTGTGTTTCTAATTATACGAAAATATAAGGCCTCGATGAAATTCACCCTTGAATTACTATCGAGGCGCCATTAAAATGAGATAAAGAAAATCCATTGATTTTTTGTTTGTCAAACGAGTTGCACGGAGTATCTAGATAAGATATCTCACATTGAAAGAATGGTCATGCCAATCGTTAATGTTTCCTGGTCCTCTACCGCCATCATGAACAATAAAAACATTATCTCTATTTCTTTATAGACTTTATGACGAGCTTACCTAAATTGGCTTCTTATTTCTATTTTGAATGCTAGTCCTCCACTTATTCTATTATTGTGTTATCTAACAATCGCTACAATCCCAAATTTAACAATCGCTACAATCCCAAATTTATGAGACCGTATATGCATATTTGAACTAAAAATATCACGTTAAAATATTCAAAATATTCCCTTTTTCCTTGTTACATTCCATTCAGTTCTACTTATCAGAAAAATTCAAAGAATATTTACTTAAATTGGATGGTTTTTATATTTTCCTTGTTTTATTATCCTATGAAATTTGCCTATTTTTATTCTTCCTTAAACCATGTGCATAGCCTTGAAACCCATAACTAGTATTAACAATTATTTAATGGCAGCGATACCCCCACATATATAAATTATGTGTACTTTAAATATATCATGTCTAGTTCATTGAGCCAACAAGCATATTTTGAGAATATTATTTTATATCTTGATTCTTGCACCTTGAGTACTCTTCTCCAAACATGTACAAGACCTTGAGACACTAAGATATCAATAATTATGCACATATTAGCAATCTAAGTTATGAATACTGTTGGGATGCCATATATGATCCTTTGAGGTGTTAATCATGGCCTTGAATTCCTAAAAACATCCTTTGGGGACTAAGGATTGAGTTTCCTACCTTAACCATCTCTAGAGCCTTAAGACCCACACCTAGGTGAAGAATATCCAGATTAAGTCGTGCATGATGGTTTTAGGTATCATGTTTGGATCTCGATGCCTAGAAAATTTCGTTAGGTATTAAGGCTTTGGTTTCCTCCCTCAACCATGTTAAGGCTTGTTAACACCTAGTAGTGTTTTCACTACTGGAGGGTTAATGGCCAAGAATATTCCATAAGGCGAGTTATATTGTATGTTGATCCATATATGCAAATTGATCATGTTTATTTCCAAATAAATTAACACATTCTAGGACAGTTATTTCCAGTAGCTACTTTTTCCAAGAAACTAATATCAAGTGGAACATGAAATTGATATTCATGCATTCATAATTATTGTAAAATGACGAGTCCATGGTATTGTAACAACTCAAAATTCAATAAATATTTTTTTTTTTTTGTTACGGAGTGTTTCGATCAATTTAAGATCTAACACAAATAACTATTCAACACCTCTAATCAAGGGTGGATCATGGTCCTTTGTGGATTGGATCTCAACACCTAAGTGACCCTAGCCACTCCCCAAAAATGGTATACCACATCCTTGCACCAAGTAGAAGTATTTTATCTTTGAATGTATATTAACATATCCATCAATAATATTAATGTTTGTTTTTATAGTCACATATATTAAAAAATATTTTATATAAAAATATGTTTTAAACAATGATTAAAATAATGAGCAATCAAACTAACCTCAAATGTCTTTTATTTTCTTAATTTTTTTTGTATAATTGGAAGTAGTTTTTAGGGAATCCAAGTGTTTGAAACTTGGTGGTAGTAGGAGGAGACACCAAAAAAATAAAGCCATGGTAAGGGCTGGTGTGGCCCATGTCGGGTGTGATCGTGGGGTGATTTTGATAGCTTCCATGCCCCCATGGTTGCGGTTTATTAGACCATCGGACAATCTTGCGAGTTACAAAGGTTTTCGCCAAACAAAAAAATCATATCTATTAATCATGGACTCATCATACATAGTGAGGGATCAAATATCTTAGGTTCCATTGTGTTCTCAAGTGTTTGCAATGTAAACATTTGTTGAAACTTAGGTGATTTGATTGCTCTTGAGGAGTGATAGATCTAGAGATTAGATGGAAATACACTAAATTTTCCAAAATCCATATGTATTAAAGAGTGAGATGAAACAAAACCAAGCTAAAGTACAATTCTATCAATGCTTACATTATAAGGATTAAGAGGGATATATGCTAGCTTATTGTATTATTAAAATTATTATTATTATTATTATCGATAAAAAACTATGCACTCATTACTCAATGCAAGAAGCAGAAGTAGAAATGAGGGAAGTGGATCTTAAACAAAATATATGTGTGCATACATGGTGTAGATGCGGTATTTATGTTGTAGTCAGACCGTTCTATGATAATAATAATAGATTTCATATATTTTTTGTGCAACTATTCATGGGAACAAGTTTCCATCAAACTATATTGTAGAGGAAGAAAATTTATATGCATATGAGTATTTATCTAACCATGTATTACACCCACAAATGGTGGTCGATTACTCTTACAATATAGTTGTACCACCATGTAAATGAACCATTGATCAATTCTTGAATGTGTGTAATCCTAAAATGCTTAAGTATGATAATATAATGGGGTGAAATGTTTATCCTAAATATGTGCATTTGTAGTCTCATGAGCTTGACATACATGTATCATCATCAAGAATTGATTGATTGTGTGTTTGTAATTATACCAAAATATAAGTCCTCGATGTAATTCACCCTTCAATTATTAAATAGGTGCCATTAAAATGATATAAAGAGAATCCATTGATTTTTAGTTTGTTAAATTAGTTGCATAGAGTATCTAGATTATATATCTCACCTTCAAAAAATGGTAATGCCAATCATTAATGTTTCTTGGTCCTCTACCATCATCATGAACAACAAAAACATCATCTCCAATTCTTTATAGACTTTATGATGACCTTACCTAAATTTGCTTCTTATTTATATTTTGAATGCTTTTGTGTTATCTAAAAAACTCTACCATCCAAAATTTATGAGACCGTGGATGCATATTTGAACTGAAATGATCAAGTTAAAAGATTCAAAATATTCACTTTTTCCTTGTTACATTCCATTCAGTTTTACTTACCAGAAAAATTCAAAGAGTATTGACTTAAATTGGATGATTTTGATATTTTCCTAGTTTTATTATCCTATAAAATTTGCCTAGTTTTATTCTTCCCTAAACCATGTGCACAGCCTTGAGAGACATAACTAGTATTAACAATTGTTTAATGGGATCAATATCCCCACCTAGATATTAGGTATACTATAAATATATCATGTATATTTCTTTGATATCATTCATATCCTTATATTTTGAGAATATTTTTTATAGGTTGATCCTTGCACCTTGAGTACTCTTCTCCAACCATTTACAGGACCTTGAGACCCTAAGATATCCATAATTATGCACATATTAGCACTCTAAGTTACACATACTATTGGGATGCCATATATGATGCTTTGAGGTGTTAATCATGGCCTTGAATTCCTAAAAACTTCCTTTATCGACTATGGCTTGAGTTTCCTACCCCAACCATGTCTAGATCCTTGAGACCCATAACCAGTTAATAACCATAGTAATGGAAATGCCATCACTACTTCTAGGTGAAGAATAACCCTGTTAAGTCATGCATGGTAGTTTTAGGTATCATGTTTGGACCTGGATTCATATAATATTTCTTTAGGAATTAAGGCTTTGGTTTCCTCTCTCAACCATGTTAATTCTTGTTAACATCTAGTAGTTCTCGAAATACTAGAGGGTTAATGTCCAAGAATATTCCATAAGGCGAGTTGTATTTTATGTTGAAACATATATGCACATTGATCATATTTATTTCCAAATAAATTAACAGACTCTAGGACTGTTATTTCTAGTAGCTACTTCTTCAAAAAAACTAATATGAAGTGGAACATGAAATTGATATTCTTGCATTCATGATTCTTGTAAAATGATGAGTCCATGGTATAAAACCATGAGACCCTTATAATACTACTCTTCTCACTTGAACCCTAGATACATCATCCATTGTAAAAGTGGTATAAATCTATTAGCGTGGAAAGGATAAAACAAAGTTAATGCCTAAACCTTGCATGGATTTTTCCATTGGGGTTGAGGCTAAATTAAATAAAGCATTACAAATGAGTGAGAAAATCCTTGTTGGTGGATATTGTGCTCAAATAATATGTGGATACCATAATAATGCTACATTACTTACAAGTAGAAAAAGGAGGGCTTGATCGACATAGAGCAGTTGGTTATAAATGCTACCTAGAGAAACGACTCTGTAGCGGAGGGTTACATAGTAAAAATATTGGACATATTTCTCTTATTTTATTGTATTTAAATACCCTTCTGAATTGAAAGGAAATTTTCATGTCTTGAGATACCTCAATGGTTTTTCTAGGGCCGAATTCATGGTCGTTTTCCCTAGGAAGCCATTCCCAAGGCGCTAGGAAATATACATATTTCTCAAAACCACCTAATGGCACATATATAATCAATCATAGGCCAATGATACTTACGATGTGTTTTTGGTGGGGGCCTTCTTCGTCACTTGAATGGATAGAATATTCCTTTAGGGTTGGAATATTCCCAATTCCCTAAGACACCTGCATAATTCTAAAACCCACCTATTGAAACCTATATTCTCGATCATATACCAATGATACCCTCATTACATGTGTGTTTGGTGGATGGAACCTATTTAACCGTAAATGAATATTCCTTTAGAGTCAAAGGGTCAAGTGATCTCCTCCACTAACCATGTTAAAGGACTTGGGTCCATAAGAATTAGATACATAGTTCCATATATACTATTGCAAATTCATGCATAGTGATTTAAGAAAGTTTCCATGACTCTTGATTCTTTAACAATTAATTTAAGAAAAAAGGCATGGTATTCTTCCTTGATATAACATTCCTAAGACCCTAATAAAACTACATACTTCTCAAAAGCACCTAATTTCATTGATATCCTCAATAATATGCCAATGATACACTTATAACTCCATGTGTGGTTGGTGAGTGGAGGAGACCTCATTAGTATTGGATGGCTACAATATTCCTTTAGGGAGTCTAAGGTTTAGGTGTTCTATGCCGACCATGTACATGACCCCAGGGTTAGAAACCTAGGTACATAGTGCCATGGATAACCTTAAAATTCATGCATGGTGTTTTGAGGAATTTTGCATGTCTTTGAATACCTCAATAATATATTTAGGTACCAACACATGGTATTCTTCCCTAGAAAATCATTCCCTAGGCCATGGGAGACATATATACTACTCAACAACACTTAAGGGAATCAACATCCTCTATCATAAGCCAATGATACCCTTATAATTCCATGTGTGGTTGGTGGAATAAATATTATTAGCCCTATATGGATAGAATATTCCTTTAGGGCTCGAGTTTCAATTCTCCTCACACCTTGTCCAATGCCTCAATTATCCAAGCTTTGATACATAACATCATGGATACCCTTCAAAGTCGTGTGTGGTGCTTTGTGGAATTATTAATGGTTTTGGATTCCTAAATGGTTTTTATGGACAAATCAATGGTCTTATTCCATGGAATTCATTCCCTTCAACAATTAAGGCACATACATATTTCTCGAAATCAACATATGTTACTAGCATCTTCAAACATAGGAGAATGCTACACTTAAAACACCATGTGTGGTTAGTGGAGGAAATATTCTTAACCATAAATATTTATAACCCTTGTTTAGGTACCTAAGTTAAGGTATCCTTCACTAACCATGTTGAAGTTCCTAAGGACACAATAAATAGATACCCTTCAAAATTCATTCATGGCATTGTTAATGAATTTAGTTTTAAGTTTTATTTTCAAATAGAACAAAGGATCAATGAAATAATAACAAGCACATCAGAAAAAAAAAAAATATATAGAGCACAAATATTTATCCTAAAAATCCCTCATGGGGAAGAAAACCTAGTAAAACTTCTTCTATATAGACTTCACTGAGGTATAGTGTAAGATCCAAAGCACAAGACCAGATTTCTTCCTCTCTTCCAAATGGATTGTTTATTTTCTCTCTAATGAAAATACGTGAGCATTGTGTGTGTAAAAATGAGTGAGGTGCCTCCCCTATTTATACTGATCAGTGGAGAATCCTACTAACCCAACATGGCCCACTTCTCCTCCCAATAAAGGCTGGCTTGCATTGGGAGAATCAAAAATACATTTTAATAATACTTTTGTGGGTACTACTGACCTCAATTACAATTTTTTTTTTAACTCAAGACTTTACATGACCAATTACTTCAATGGCATCCCTAGTCGGATGAACAACATCTCCAAAAGGGGTAATAACAATAATAATACAAAGTAGAATATCTTCTGTAGATACATTTTTTAAAAACTCCCTCTTAAAAAGGAAGGTATTTTATAACACAACAATACATCTATACAACTAACTGGTAAGTCTATACCTCATAGGAAATTTTCACAACTATATCAATATTATGATTATCATTGGAATATCACCATCACAGAGTATCACATCTCGATCATCACATCATGAACATTGTTTCTAGATATATCATAACAAGCATCACATCACATCTCGTCGGATCATTATAGACATCACATCTTATCACTTCATCATGAGTATCATATATCGTCGCATCATCATGAGCATCAAATCTCATCACATCATCATGAGCATCACATCAAATCACATCATCATGAGTATCACATCTCATCGCATCATCATGAGTATCACATCTCCTCAAATCATCATAGGCATCACATATCATTGCATCATCATGAGCATCATATATCATTGTAGGTATCCTTATCGTGAACATCACCTACAATAAACACAACATTCCAACTTAATGAAAAATCACCCACAACACCAAAAAATGTTGGATCGTCCGCAAATGAATGTAGGACCACAACATTCGTGAATGAATGTAGGACCACCACATATACAAATTTATTCCTTACCACAATGTATGAAACGTAATTCGAGATCAAAAGTTATGCCAATGAATGTCAGAGCACAACATTTGCAAATGAATAATAGACCACAACATTCACAAATGAATGTCGAACCACAACGTCTGCAAATGAATGCCAGACCACAACCTCTGCAAATGAAATTCGAAACAAAATATCTGCAAATGAATTCTATAACAGAACGCTATCTATAGGAATTTTATCACATATATACTAAGCTTCGAGCTCACCATTAATAAAAATTTTATCATCACTCCCTCTTTCCATGGAGTTCCTTTCTGACTACACTAAGCTTGCCTCTAAAATATTAAAATGGCTATGTGACAAAGGTTTAGTTAACACATTTGCAACTTGTTCCTCTCTAGGAACATACTGGATATTCATGGCTCTTCTCTGCACCATATATCAAATGTATTGACACTTTATCTCTATGTTATTTGACTTATCATGGAACATCGGGTTCTCTCTTAAATTGATATAAATATGGTTTTCTCAATAAATATCAGCTGCATCCATTTTGGTATCAAACAATCCTGTCAATAAGTTTTGAAGCCATAATTATTCACTAAAGGATGAACATGCTACAATGTATTCATCCTCTGATATATTGAACAAAACACTGGTCTGCTTTCTATTAATCCATGAGATCACACCTATTCCCAAACTGAAAGAACATCCTAAAGTGCTCTTTATGTTTTCTACAATTCCTTCCCAATATGAATCAGTGTAACCACGTAATCTAACTTGCGATCAACTACATATGTGAGTCTGTAATCCAATGTACCCTTTAGGTACCACTTTACATGTTTTGATGCAACTCGATGAAGATGTATGTGTTCCACCATATATTGACTTAATTTTTTCACAACAAAACATATATTTGGTCTGTATCTATCAAATACATCAATGAGTTGATAATATGTCTATATAATTTGACATCTATTCTTTCTAAAGAGTTGTCATTTAGGAGATTCCTTTTTGTCACCATCAGAGTGTTCATTTCCTTATAGTCCAACATCCAAAATACCTTTAGGATCTCAGATGCATATTTTCCTTCATTTAGGAAAATTTCATCTGGGAACTATCATACTTCAACACCTATGTAGTAATGCATCATGCCAAGATATTTCATTTCAAATTATCTCACAAGATTCTTATTACATCAACTAATGAGATTCACCTTTCCTCTCAAAAATAGATCATCTGCATACAATAGTAATATCATGATTACTTCATCTTCAACTTTATAGTAAAGGTTGTAATATTCTTTACTTTTGGTAAATCCTAGGTTCTTCAAGAAGTCATCAATTCTTATGTACCATTCGCTGGGTGTTAATCCATATAAATCTTTCTTTAGTTGGCACACATGTGTTTTCTTGTAATCTGTCTCAAAACTTTGATGTTTTTCAATATACACTTTCTCTTCTATGAAACCATTTAGAAAGGTTGTCTTTACATTCATTTGTATTATTCTTGCACATTGATCTAGGAACAAATAATCAATCTCATCAAAGAATAATCAACAAATAACTCATGAAATGGTTTTAATCGGAATTAGAATGGTTTCCTCTCTGTATATTCAATAAACAATGAATGGTTACAGTACCAATGTAAGGAAATGGCTTGAATGAGTGAGGATTTCGAATACCTAAGGAGACAATTCGAATTCAATGAGTGAGTCTAGCTTAACTTACTCCTATCCATTCAATCACACTCAGTTAACCACTTGACCAAAACCCTAATTGACTCACAAAACCCTAACTGAAGTCGGAGTGCAATAAATGACTGAATCTCAACTAAAGGAGATCAAGCACATGTCATAGCAAGCCAACCATCAAGTGCTAGTGCTCCATGACTTCAATGAAACCCGATGAGGTTAACTAAAGCTGAACTGACCATCATAAGTTGGTAGAGGTGCCCTGTTGACTCCAGATCATTAAATAATAATAAATAATCATTAAATAATAATAAATAATCATTAAATAATATATTTAATGAGAGGAGGCACCTTAACTGACTGGTTAAACTGATTGTAACCACCAGTTAGGTGCATTAATATCACTCAGATCACCCCCGGAGTGCTCCAGTTAGCCTCCTTGACTGTAGGTAGGTGTGGGTGTGACTGGATGATGGAAATTAATGCTCCACTAATGTCAATTATACTTAAGATAGTGGTTTAACTAGGCCAATTTGACCAAAAAGAGTGTGTATGATGGTAAATGTGTCCAACAATTTGATGTAGTTTCCATCTCATCTTGTAATCCAAATTAAGAATGGTTCTAATTGAGGTATATCTATCTACTAGTGTAAACGTTTCTTCATAATCAATCCCTTATTTATGAGAGAGTCCTCGTGCAACAAATATTTCTTTGAACTTTTCAATACTACAATCAGCTGAATACTTTGTCTTAAAATTCCATTTGGAGGAGACCATTGATTTATCATTTTGTCTTGTCACCACTTCCCAAACATCATCCTTTAAGATAGACTGATATTCTTCAATCATGGAATCCATCCATTCCTTCTTCTTTGAGGCTTCTTCAAAACATGTAGGTTCTTATTCAACATGGTTACACATTAATGCTACGTAGTTTGAGTGGAGTCTTAATCTGTTGATTCCTTCTTGTACACTATATATTTCTACATCTTGAATTATATCATGAGCCCAAGATGGTATTTTCCTTGTTTGGGTTGTTTCATGAGGTGTCTCTATAGGTTCTTGTGGTTCTACCATGCCCTGATATTCGGGTATAGGATCTTCTTCATCTATAACTCATGGTTTACTGATATCTACTACCCTAGGAGTTTCTTGTTCTTATTCATCCACATGGGTCTTCCTAGATTTTTTGAAAGATGAATATTCATAGAATGTGACATATCTTCTAACCTCAATTTTACAAAAACCTAGAATATAGATTATGTATGCTTTCAACTAATCACTATATCCAACAAATATTTCCTTCTTTCATGAGGGGTCCAAATTTCATCTTTTCTCTTTGGGAACATGTGGGTAAATAGGACAACCAAATATCTTCAAATGAATCACTTTAGGATTCTCACCAGTAAACATCTCTTCTGGATATTTGTTTCCAAGCACACGATGGTATAATTTGTTCTGAACATAGACTATGGTCTTTGTTGCTTCATCCCATAAATACATGGTAGATATTGATCATGAATCATGGTTTTGATTGCTTCAATGATATATCCATTATTCATTTCTACTATATTTTCTTGAGGATTATATGGTGTAGTAATCCCCCTCTCAATCCCAACTTCTTTGCAAAAGTCCTTGAATTCAATTGAAGTTAATTCTCCTTCGTCATCTGATATTAAAATATTAATCTTGTTTTTAGAGAGATTCTCCATAAGAGATTTGAACTGTTTGAACTTTTAAAATACTTCATCTTTCCCTTTCAAAAAATATATCCAAGTATTACATGAGTAGTCATCAATAAAAGAAACATAATAGACATACCTGCTTATGGAAGTAGTTGACATTGGTTCACACACATCTGAGTGGAAAATCTATATGATCCCTTTTTCTTTATTATTACTTCTTGGAAATGGATTCTTGGTGTTCTTCCCTTGAGAACATCCTTTCCATACCCCTTCATTGTTGATATGGATTTCTTGTATACTTGTTACTACCTTTCTCACAATTGGTAATACGTTGTGGTTTACATGAGAAAGTATTCTATGCCATAGTTCACATCGAATGATAGTACAAGCTGTGAAGGTTGAGTCTATATGTTGTTTTAGTTTGTAGATAATTCCTTCCTCAATACCTATTACAACTACATCATCTATAGTTTTTCATTTTGACCACATAATAGCTTCACCATCTACAAAGGAAACTCTAAAGCCTCTCTTGTCTAGAGCTTATATAAAAAGAAGATTCTTCTTTAAACCTAGAACATATTAGACTTATTTCATTTTCATGGACATACTGGATTCCATATTGTAGGAAGATTCTCTCATTCCTTTGATAGGATATTGATAGTTATCCCCAAGTTGTACTTTGTGTGGATAATATTTCTGAGTGAGGAATGGGAAAGAATCTATGTGGCTTGTCATATGTTTGGAAGCACCACTATCTATGAGACAAGTATCACTTCCATGAGAAATTGATCCTTTGAGGGCTGAAATCAAGACATATTATTCATTAGAGTCTTCATTCTCTCTGGTCCTCTCTTCATATGATTTATTTTCTTCAGTTGCATGGGTATAAAACTTTCTATTCCTCTTCTTGAACTTGTTTTTGTTAAGTGGACAATGTCTAGAGATATGTCATAACTTATGACATGTATAAAATTCATAGGATGATTAATCCTTCTTAAATGTCTTACCTCTTTTGAGTTCTAATGATCTACTTGTAGGAGATCATCAGTCCTTCCTTTTATTTCTTCCATGATTTGTATGAATAGTTATAGCTTGATATTTATCTTCATTTAACTTTTATTGTCTATTTTATAACCTTCCTTCTTCTTGTACACATTCCTCCCATAACTTACTGAATTTGGTTAGTTTTCTTCTAGCACGTATTCCAATGATGAATGAACCCCATTCTTTTGGAAGACCATTTAGAGTGGTCATCACAACGTCAAATTATTCTATCATGTCGCTAATGGATTTCGATTGTTCTTTAATTTGAGATACTATGTGAAGTATGAATGCATGATTCTACCTTTTGCATCTTCACACCCTTGAGTTGGTTTCTCAAGGTCATTTTCATGTTGATGTTTTTTTTCCTTTAAATATATTTCTAAGTGCATCAAACACTTTCTTGGATTATTCTTTGAGTACACTTGGGAGATCAAGTGAACCTTAATATGGCTAGCTATGATCCTACTAACTTTGACCATATCCTTCTTTTTCTTGGATTTTGACTCTTCTCCCTCTGGTTCCTTGACCTCTTCTTTCATGTATCTATCTAGGTCATTCTATTCATGGATGAGAATAATTCTATACTTCTATACTCTGAAATTATCTATTCCTTCAATATTTTTATCTAGCTTGGTATTGTTTATCATCTTTAAATTAATGATAACCTAAAATGGTGAGAGAGGAGATAGCACTTACCAGTTTGAAGACTTTTTCTGGAACCAACTTCAGAAAGACCTAGGGTTTGACTAGAAAACCCTAATTTTCAAGTTGAGATCACTTGTAGATCTGAAAGGAGAAAAATATGTTCCTTCCTAAGGAGAGCTAGAATTTATCTTGATTTTATGGAATCTGAGGATGGAACCTTGAAAATTCTATTGGCCTCATTTCTCTTGGAAGTACTGATAGATCAAAAATTAAAATTCCTTAGAATGAAAAAATGCTTCGATATAAGGACATGCCCTCCTAAGGTGAGTTTGATGGACCTTTTTTCAGTTGATTTATGGAGGGAGGTCTCTGTAATAGTGAACCGCATCTTGTCATATTTCAAGATGAGTTGCTACACAATGTATTGTTTCAGGTTGGCTCTGATACCATGTTAAGTTTTCTTTTCAAATAGAAAAAAGGATAAGTGAAAGAATAATAAGCACAATAGGAAAAAATAGAACACAAATATTTATCCTTGGAAACCCTCATGGGGAAGAAAACCCAACAAAACGTCTTGTATATAGACTTCACCCAAGTACAGTGTAAGATCCAAAGAACAAGATTCTACTACTTCCTCTCCTCCAGATGGACAGTTTCTTTCCTCTATAGTGCAACTGCTTGAGTTCTATGTGTGTCCAAATGAGTGAGGTGCCTCCCCTATTTATATTGATCAGTGGAGAATCCAAATAACCCAACAGGTCTAACTTTTCCTCCCAATTAGGGAAGACTTTCCTTACAAGACTCAAAAATACATTTTAATAATACTTTTGTGGGTACTACTGACCCAAATTAGAATGGAGATTTAGACTCAATAATTTACATGACCAATTACATCAATGACATCCCTAATTAGAGGAACAAGATCTCCAAAAGGGGTAGTAGAAATAATAATACAAAATAGAATGTCTTACGTAGTTACATTTCTTTAAAATTTAGATGCCTAAAATATTTATTTAGGGATAAAGGAATGGAATTTTGAAGGCCCTAAGACACGTGCATACTACTAAAAACATCGAATGGCACCAATTATTGAGAATATAGTTGTCATTGACGTCAAAGTTGTTTAGTAATGACAAAGGAATAACCAAGGATACGATGGTAGGACAAACTCAGTGAGAGAAAAAGGTAGTGATGATATGGTATGGATGATGATATGGAAGATATAATGGCATGGCATGGCATGTCATGAATTTTATGATGATATGAAATCATTCTAAAGAAATATGGGAGATTGGTGAATATTAGGAAATTGACCAAGTATGTAATAAATAGTCAAAACCGGTCTAAAATGATCTAAGAGATGCTGACCCTAAATTATGGGTTAGAGTAAATGCCTGTAGCACATAGGGGTCTTGTACTGTGGTGTTTTTTCTACCTGACCATGGTTTTAGATTTCGATGGAAGAATTTGAAGAAAATTTTATGGACCTACCAAAACGTTGTTTTAGGTATATTGGACAAAATTAAGAAAATTGGTTGTCTTAGAAAAGGATATTGAGAAGACATTTTGAAATGCCTTCCAGAGGCTATGTATTTGTCACTAAGATTTAAAGGTGATATGGTATTGTTCACTGTTGAAATGGATTTCTATCCTAACCCTTGGTTTTCCTTATGACGATTAGATAAGGAAAATATCAATCTACCAAAATGAAGAAAATGTACTTTAGGTACTAAAGATAGAAACTTGACTATGTGTGAAATTCACAGGGTTAAAAGAGGTATTTGGAAATCTCCACCAAGGTTTATCTTTGTGATGATAATTTTCATCAAAAGAAGTAGGAATGTTTCTTAGTGAACTGGCTACCCAACCATGAAGTCAGATTCTCACTTGGATGTCACTCATTCGATGTATCAACCTCCCAAAACAAAGAAAAATGTTAGTTTGTATGGTGAGATTAAAATGGCTAAGTGTTAAAAAAAGAGGAAACGCGCGGAATCACGAAAATACTGTAGGAAATGTCACAGTTCCTCATTCCTCATCCTGTGATTTGGAAGATCAATGGTTAGAAATACATCCATAAAAGATCGATGGTGTGAAAAGGTTAGTGCAGAAAATGGAAGGAAAATAATCACTAAAAGAACTTGGGAAATATCACAGTTTCACATTCTGCATCCTTCGATCCGGAATATCAATAGCCAAAAATACATCTGTACAATATCAACGGCGCTGAAAGGTTAGTGCAGAAAATGAAAGGTGAAGAATCGCTAAAATAATTTGGGAAACATCACAGTTCCGCATTCTGCATCCCATGATCCGAAATATCAACAGTCAAAAAGACATATGTAAAAGATCAATTGTGCGGAAATATTAAGGTGAAAAGCGAAAGCTGGAGAATTGCAAAAGAAATTTTTTGAGTTTTTAAGAACCTGCTTTCTGCAAACCACGATCCAAAAGATCAACGGTCACAAAGAATCCTGCAGGATATCAACGGTGTGAAAAGATTAGTGCAGAAGAGGAAATATCGAAATGAAAATTTGGAAAAGTAACAAACCCACATTCTGCTATCATCATCTTATCTCAGATCAACAGTTATGTAAGAGCCCATAGGAGATCAATGGTGCAGAACATTTGGGGGGGAAATATTAGTTTAGGAAACAAAAATCGTTTGAAAAAGTCATATTCGATATATGATTTCTACCTTAGATCGACGATCACAAATAACCCATAATAGATCAATGGTGCGGAATGGTTGAGGTAGAAGGCTAAGTGCAGATAGACATTTTGAGAAATGTCAAGGTTTTAAAATCCACATACCGCATCCCATATTAGATCTACAGTTAGGAAACAACTTGGGACAAAGATCAAAGGCTCAAAATGAGTGTAGATAAACAACTACAGAAAATGATTGTGGAAAGCTAATAGCGAGGAAAGAAATTTTGAGATCGATGGTTAAGAAAAAGCACGATCTAAAATAAATGGCTCAGGAAGCCTTCGGAAGTTTGCAGTAAATCCCATGAGTCTTAAATAAGAGGAAAATCCCACGATCATAAATGAAGTTGAGGAATCTCATAGCATGAGTAGATGGAGAAAGATCGTTGGAAAAACATGAAGGCTAGAATGCATATGAAGAAGCCCATGGATGACCAGCGAAGGTTAAATTAATCAAGTTAATTTAACAATATTAAAAAAGTAAGAAACATAATTAATATCAATATGAAATATTTGAAGAGGTGTTAGGATGAAAGAACATGAGTTCGATCTATAAGGGTGTGATTGGTATGAAAAAGTACAATGCTTAAACAATGAAGAATGTATATATATAGAAGAATATTGAAATGTATAAGGGTGTTTCTATGGTTCATATCATAGAAGAAGAAGTAGAGACCGTTAATTATGACAGAGATTGAGATGAAAAGAAATCTGGGAGTTTACTGAAAACATATTAGGGTTCCAAGGTGGCGCTAGGGTAGGAAACATGCATGCAGGGGGTTTTAGCCTCCTTCCAGTGGTAGCCGGGAAATAGGGTGTAGTCACATTCTTTCAGTAGTAGCTCATAAAATAGGGGGTCATATCCCCGTTCCAATGGTAGTTGGTAAATAGGGTGTTGTAGCATCCTTTCAGTCGTAGCTGATAAAATAGGGGGTCATAGCCTCCTTCCAGTAGTTGATGGTAAATAGGGTGTAATACCAAACTATCTATAGAAGTAGGAAAACTATTTGTAAATAACAATTTTCTAGTAATAGGAAGTATTGGTGGTTTACCCAATTAGGGTTCCGCGATAAAATTATGTGTTTTGTGTATCTTGTTGATTATATGTTTTGATTCAAGTTTAATAAGTGGTTAAAGTGGTAAAAAGTTAACAACACCAATTCACCCCCGCTCTCAGTATTGACCAATATTTCAACAATTTGTATCAGAGAAAGGTTCCTTCACTACAGTTTAACCACTGGAAGGAAGATCCTATTAAAAACCATTATGGATCAACAAGAAGGGATGGATTCCAACAGATCTCCAATACTTAATAAATGAGAATATTCAATATGGAGAAAAAGAATGAGTGTATACTTACATTCATTAGGATGTGGTGTATGGAATGCAGTGATCTCTGATTACATCCTACCAAAAAAGAGGAAGGAAAACATCTCATAAAGAGTCCAAGAAAAATAACTCAGGGGAAATGGAGCTTATACTTGATGGATTAACTCAACCCATCAAAGAGATTATAGGACAATGTATCTCAACTAAGGAACTCTGGGTCAAACTAGAAAAAATTTACTTAGTTGAACTAAGAGCATAAGCAAGAATTGTTATTCTCGAAGAGATTAGTGAAGACAAAGTAAATTCATTGATGGGGATAGTAGCTTCAAAAGATGATTCATATATGGAAGGTGATGTTGAAATAAAGGAAGAAATCACAATATCCCTTGAAGAATTCGGAAAGAGTGGGATGAAGAACAATTATTTGAAATAAAAAATGTCAAAGTATCAAGAAGAGATTGAAGTCAAAAGAAGAGGAAGTCAAGACCCTCCAAGAAGAGTTACACACTTCAAGACAACAAATTATGGCTAGCATGGAAGAGGCCAAGAACATAAAACAACAAATTTCTAGACTCAAGGAATAAATAAAGAAGCTAAAATATCAACTGACTCTTAATGAGAAGTTCAAGGAAAGTACTAAAGCTCTTAATAAAGTCCTCAGCTTACAAAGATACCCCAAAGAAAAAAAAGGTCTTGGATATAAGCCTAAAGGATCAATATCAATCATTCATGAAGATGTTCAAGATGTTAAATGTCAACATGATGCTTTCAAAGATACAATCATGAAACAAAAGAATCACAAGGAAATGAATATTAGTCATCATAATTCTACTCATCCTCCTGAGATGAAAAATTTCACAAGACATGCAAATGAAAGGAGTCATTACAAGCAGAAAAACCAGAGATTCTACAAACATACATTCTTTGGATATTGTCAGTGATGTCACAAGTTTGGTAACAAGACTGATCATTGTAGAATCAAAAAATTAGATAACGGTCTAAAAAAGAAAGAAGACATTAACATCTCCACTCACAAAATACTTATTATATGTTTCATATGTCACAATATTAGACAGTTTGAAAAACATTGCAAGAATAGTACATGCAGACCTTCCAAAGAAACTTAGAAAAAGGTATGGAAGATCAAAACCAAGAAACAAAGAAATAAAATTAGTAAGTAGAGTACCTCATGGAAAGATGTGGAAAAGAAAGGAAGATTCCAAAGATAAAGAAGAAATAAAGATTTCAAACATCAGTAAGGCCTCCAAAGATGATGATGAGCATAATAGTGCCATAGATAAAGATGGCATCCAGTATGAAGAAAAGAAAGATGGAGATGTAAAAAAATACACTAAGAAAGATGAAGGTGATGAAGAAGGATATAGTAATGATGTGGGATTCTCTTCTAAAGATCCCTCATGATTTAATAGGAATCCTGAAAATAACATTAAGAGGGATCATATACTTAGGGGGATTTAAAGTTAGAAAATTCCAATGGGTGTCAAAAATTTCAATTAGTATCTAATGTTAAAAGATGTTGAAAGCTATGTTCATCAAATATAATAGATGATCAAGGTTAAATGATAAGATTGGTGTATAGTTAACATAGGGAAAGTGTAAGACCTATGAAATAACATGAGAACAACAAAATGTGTGATTCATGAAGACTATGATGTCTGCAATCAAATAGAAGATAAAAATTTTATGTTCTCTTAGAATTTGAAGTCATTACACATAAAAACTGTTGACAATGGAAGAAAATTCAAGTCTGACCTGAAAAATAAAATAAAAAAAGTCTATTAAAAACTGTCAGGATGAGTAAAAATAATAGTGAAGATTGTGATGGAACAATGGGTATTTACAATTTTTTTTTTATCAGTTTAAGGAAGTTATCTCAAAATTTGTCTCTCAAACTTGTAGAAAATCCTGTTGTGATGTTAGAACAAGGATTATATTAAGACCTCTTGAAAAGAGCAAGTTACATATTACAGTTTTTGTTTTAAAAAAAGGAATAGTGTAATGTTGAGTGTAAACTCTGTCAAAAAATTTTGACAAAGGAAAGGAAGTACAGTGCCAGGTGGATTCCATGGATCTATTATTAGAGTTATCATTCAATAACCAACTGCAAGAAAGGAAATATTAAGATAAATGATAATACATTGGTTATTACCAAGTCCACTTAACAAAAGGGGATATATGATGATAGGGGGAGTTGTTATAATGAAGAAGACATGACATCCTATATCAAAATGGGTACATCAATACCGGTTATCCTTTGTCATTGTTGTCAAAAGGAGAGAAGGTTTATATGTTGTCATCAATGCCAAAGGGGGGTATTGTTGAGAATATAGTTGTCATTGATGTCAAATGTGTTCAAGTAATGGCAAAGGAGTAACCAAGAATATGATGGTAGGAAAAAATTAGTTACAAACAAAGGTAGTGATGATATGGCATGTATGATGATATGGTAGATATATTGGCATGGCATGGAATGAAGTTGATGATAATATGACATCATTCTGAAGAAATATGGCAGATTGGTGAAAATCAACAAATTGACTAAGTATGGAATAAATAGTCAAACCTAGTCTAAAAGGGTCTTGTATACTGGTGTGTTGTCTACCTGAACATGTTTTCAGATTGTCTTGGAAGAATATGAAGGAAAAGTTATGGACCTTCCAAAATGGTGTTTTAGGAAAATTGAGAATCCATTTTCAAATTCCTTCCAGAGGCAGTGTATTTGTCAGTAAGATTTAAAGACCTGATATGGTCTTGTTCACTATTGAAATGGATTTTTTTCCTTACTCTTGGTTTTCCTTTTGCTGATCAGATAAGGAAAATATCAGTATGCCAAAATGAAGAAAACTTACTTTAGGTACTAAAGATAAATATATTACTAAGTGTCAAATTCACAGGGTTGAAAGAGGCATTTGGAAATGTCCACCAAGTTTTATTTGTGTGATGCTAATTTCATCAGAATATGTAGGAATGTTTCCTAGTGAATTGGATACCCAACCATGAATTCATATTCTCACTTGGATATCACTTGTGCAAATTATCAACTTGCCAAAACCAAAAAAAATGTTAGTTTGCATGGTGAGATTAAAAATGGCGAAGTGTTAAAAAAAGAAAAAAGTGAAGAATCACGAAAAGACTGTAGGAAATGTCATAGTTCCAAATTTTGTATTTCGCAATTTGGAAGATTGACAGTCAGAAAGACAATCATCAAAGATTGATGATGCAAAAAGATTAGTGTAGAAAGTGAAAGGGTGAGAATCGCTAAAAGACCTCAGGAAATGTCACAGTTCCACATTCTGCATCCCACGATCTGGAAGATCAACAGATAGAAAGAGATTTGTAAAAGATCAACGATCCAGAAAGGTTAGTGTGGAAAACGGAAGGCAAAGAATCACTAAAAGACATTGGGAAACGTCATAGTTTTTCATTCCGCATCCCGTGATTTGAAAGATCGACGGTCAGAAAGGGATTTGTAAAATATAGACTATACAAAAAGATTAAGGAAAAAAGAGGAAGAAAGAGAATTGTGAAAGAAACATTTTTAGTTTTTTGAGAACTCACTTTTTGCAACCCATGATCTGAAAGATCAATGGTCATGAAGAATCCCACAGGAGATCAATAGTGCAGAACAATTGGTGCGAAAAGATTAGTGTGGAAGAAGAAATCTTGAAATGACATTTTGAAAAGTTACAAACCTGCATTCCACTATCCACATCTTATCTTAGATCAACGGTCATGGAAGAGCCCGTAGGAGATCGACAGTGTGAAATGTTTGGGTGGAAATATTAGTTTGAGAAACATAAATCATTTGACAAGTCACATATCCGATATCATATTGACAGTGACAAATAGCCCGTAGGATATCAACGGTGCAGAATGGTTGAGGAGGAAAGCTCAATGGGGAAAGACATTTTGATATATTTCATGGTGTAGAAATATGCATACTGCATCCCATCTCAGATATTTGGTTAGGAAACATCCCAGGACAGAGATCAATGGCTTAGGATGAGTGCAGAAATACGAGTGTGAAAAAAATTGCTGAAATCTAATATAGCGGAAAGGCATTTTGAGATCTACGGTCAAGAAAATCCCAATCTAAAATCAATGGCTCAGGAAGCATGTGAAAGTTTGGAGTTAAGCTTGGAAGTGCTAAATAAGAGTAAAATCCCATGATTAGAAATGAATTTGAGGAATCCCGCAGCATTAGTCGATGGAGAAAGATCGTTGGAAAAACATGAAGGCTAGCACAAAGATGAAAAAGCTTGTGGATGACCAAGGAAAGTTAAATTAATTAAATTAAGTTAAAAATATTAAAGCAGTAAGAAACATAATTCATATCAATATTAGAGATTTGAATAGGTGCTAGGATGAAAGAACATGAGTTTGATCTATACTGGTGGCACTGGTCTGAAAAAGTAGATAAGGGTGTTTCTATGGTTTAGATCATCGAAGAAGAAGTAGAGACCAGTAAGTATGACAGATATTAAGAGGAAAAGAAATATGGGAGTTTACTGAAAAACATATTAGGCTGGTAGGGTGGCGCTAGGGAAAGAAAGAATCTTGTAAGGGGTTGTAGCCTCCTTCAAGCAGAACCTATTAAATAGGATGTACTAGCATCCTGTTAATTGTAGCTGATAAAATAGGGGGTTGTATCCTCCTTCTAGTGGTAGCTGGTAAATAGGGTGCAGTAGCATCCTTTTAGTAGTAGCTGATAAAACAGGGAGTCATACCCTCCTTCTAGTGGTAGCTGGTAAATAGGGTGTCCTAGCATCCTTTCAGTAGCAGCTAATAAACCAATGGATAGTAGCCTCCTTCTATTAGTTGGTGGTAAATAGGGTGTAATACCATCCTATCTCTAGAAGCAAGAAAAACTATTTGTAAATAACAATTTTGTAGTAATAGGAAGTATTGGTGGTTTACCCAATTGGGGTTCCATAATAAATTATGTGTTTTGTGTATCTTGTTGATTATATGTTTTGATTAAATTCTAATATGTGGTTAAATTTGTAACAAGTTAACAATATTGATTCAGCCCCCCCTCTCAGTATTGACCAATATTCCAACACCGACATCCTCAATCATAGGTCAATGATACCTTAAGAAGAATACGTATGGTTGTTATAGGAAACATTATTATCTCTGGATGGATGAAATTTTCCATTAGAGATTGATATTTAGGTCTCCCCCTATGACCATGTGGATTCCTCCAAGTCCCCAATTGATAGATACATAGTGCCATAGATGCCCCTACAAAGTCATGCATTGTGACTTGCCTATTTTTTCATTGCTATTGATGACTCAATGGTTTGTTTAGGGCACGCGGCATGGTATTTTTCCCTAGAATTTCGATCCCAAGACATTGAGACATGTAAACATTTTTGCAAATCACCTAATGGAACAGATATACTCAGTTATATGCGAATGAAACCCTAAGGAGGACATTTTTTGTTGGTGTAGGAAACATTTTTATCCTTGTATTGCTAGAAAAATTCTTTAGGGCCAAAGGTTTGCATCTCTTTCATTGACCATGTCATATGCATCAAGGCCCTGAGACCTAGATATCGAGCACCATAAATAAGGTTGGAAAGTTATGCATGGTGATTTGAGACATTCTTCATGGATATATATGTCTCAATGGTTTCTTTATGGAAAAAGTAATGGTCTTATTTCCTAAAGAATCATTTTGAAGGCTCTGAGACTCGTACATACTACTCAAAACCACATGACACCATTAATATCCTCAATCATAGGCCCATGATACCGCAAGAGGCCAAGTGTTGTTATTGGTGGCAATTTTCTTATCCTTGGATGGATCGAATATTATTTTTAGTCCAAAACTTCAAGTTTCTTGCCCTAACCATGTCCAGGGTCCCAAGTCCCCAACACATGGATAGATCGTGCCACAAATATCTCTACTAGGTCATGCATGGTGCTTAGAGGCATTGTTAATGGATATAGATTCCATAATGATTTCTTTATGGAAAAAAGCTTGGTATTATTATGTAAAAGATCATTCCCAAGGATTTGAGACAAATAGATACTGCTAAAAAAATGTTAATGGAATTAAAATTCTCAATCATACGAAAATGGTAACCTTCCTAGGCCATGTGTGGTTATTTAAGGCTACAATCTCATCCTTATATGGAAACAATATCCATTTAGGGATTTAGGTTTCGATCTCCTTCCTTATCTATGTCTATGTGCCCAAGACCCCAAGGCTTGGATACATAGCACCATGGATAGCCCTATGAAGTCATATGTGGTGCTTTGAGGCAATGTTCATCCCTTTGGATGCTTTCATGGTCCTTTTAGGTCTAAATTGACTATCTTCTTCCATATAACAACATTCCCAATGACCTAAGACACGTACATACTACTAAAAAACACCGAATAGTATTGGAATTCTTAATCATAGTCTAATGACACTCATAGGAGACTATTTTGGGTTGGTGTAAGGAATATTCTTATCCCTCAATGGCTATAAGATTCCTTAAAATCACAAATTCTAGGACTCATAGCCTAGTTTTCCAAACCTTATTCATCACTGCTTGATGGCCTTCCCTTGTCCCTATGCACATTCACTATACCCTCCTTACTCATTATATCCCTTATGCTTCAGTTTAACCCCTACAAATAATTTTTTGAAGATATGTGCAGGTAGTCAGTTATAGAGCTCATGTATACACATCTTGCACCATTACATCTCCCATACATCAATTTTTATGCTCAAAAAGAAAACAAAATTGGATTTTTCATTATCAAGTAATCATTAGCTTAATCTTTGGCCTTGCATATGTTAGGAAATGCTCCACTTCAACTCTCTATTTCCCATTTTAGGGATATACATTGAACCATTCGATATCATTGTAGGAGGAGAACCTTTGAGAGTAAGGAAATTATAGAAATTTTTTTCCCCGTTAACATATAGTTGAGTGCGCATCTCTTTGTCCTTATTGATAGAAAAAATGGTGTTCATTTCCTAAGCTCTCCATGATCTTTGTGATATTTTCTTGTTATGGAGCATTGAAGTGGTAAAGGCCGAGGTGGGGGGCCTAAGTTTTGACGAGGTAATGAAGGAGGTTGTCACATTGTATCTCTATTTTTATATTAATATAAATATTCATTTCTCATCCAAATTTCATGTGGAATTGTTTATATTTGTATCCATGGTTATAGTTTCTTTATACATGTGTGAATGGATTATGCTAGATTGAATACTAACATTTAATATATTTTCTTCTTGGATATATATTTTTTGCTGAGATAAAACTATAGGGACAATATTTTCATCATGAGCTCAATGGTGGCGTTCTTCAATCATCTAGTCGAGGTACATTTTCTATCCCTTAGTTGTTATCTTTTTTAATTTATGTAGCATACACAAGAATGGATGTGATATTTGGTGTCATCCTATATGTTGTGGTCCACCCCAATCCATAGGAATATTTTCTCCAATGATAGAATAAATGACTCGATTGGGTACGTCTCATTTTTGTGGCAGTTTTTTGGGTGCATTTTTACTTAAATTTGTCTATGTTTCTTTGGGTTTATGTGTTGCATTTGGTAGTGTAGTGATATGCTAATAGTTCCTTGGAATGGTTTGGCCCTAAACTTGATGTTTTAACCTATTTTATTTGTATACATGGGTCATAATGTAGACACTCATGTATATATGAGAATTATCCTTTTTCAGGTCCCATACATACGCTATTGTTCTCTGAACAGTCTTGTGCACCTTAAGTTTGGTTGATATCTTGATTTGAGTGTTTTTTGGGTGGGTTGTGATTGTTGTTGAGTCATTGAAGGTCCTTAGGTTGTGTATTGGATGCTTATTTTGTGGCTAGAAACCCCTTTTGTTTACCAAGTTTTAGAGGATTTGTTCTTGTACTTTTGTATTTTTTGTTTTCCTTTTTGTGCGTGAATCATTGAGTCTTATTGTCTTGCTTGGATTATCCCTTTATGATTGTTGTGAGGTATGAGAGTTTAGTGTTTCTTCTTTGAATTTTCATTCATTTACTTTGAAAATGGATTTTTTTTTATCAGTGCATATTCATTTGCATGGACGTAAGCACTTGCATCGGTTTGGTTGGAATGAGATTAGTCTAGGATTTTATTTATGAAACATTTCACTTGCATTTGAAAGGAAAACGAATTATTGTGGATTTCATTTAGCAAAATACCATCTTTTCATTTGGAAAAAAAGATTGCATTTGGAATTATTTCTAGGTGTGCATATTTCGTTTTATTGTTGAGTCATAACATAACTAATTTTAATGCCATATCCCTTGAGAAAGAACAACCTCTTAAAATGAACACTTAATTTCAAATGGACTATAACGATTTTAGTTTATGGGGTGCATCGACAATATTAGGTTTTAGAGTATTGGAATGGGATTGTGTGTGTAAAATGTTCCAAGAATATAAAACATAAACAATTTAGGTGTATGACTAGGAAGAAAAAAAATACTTGCTATAATTGGTGTTCTTAGGAAGCTCCTCTTACAAAGGAGTTAATCACAAGGAAGCATGCACGTTGATGGTGGGGATAATCCCTCCACTACCTTCTGTCAGCATCAGATATATTTCTAAGATCATATTCGTATCTAGGGGATCTTGAGGTACCTTTGGTTCTTTCAAGGTTTGAGCTAGTTACCCTACCCATACGGTAGATTCCGCATGTGAATGTCCACCTGAGGATTGGTTATATTGAGGTAAACTTAGTTTCTTTTCCTAGATATCATATGGGGTACTTACAGAGGTTATTCTATAAGTGTATTTACTAGTTAGGGGTTGGATGACATAGGCGCTTTATGCGTTGAATCTAAGGGACACTATAATTGGTTTTGCACCTCTGCTGTGGATGGGAGTCTCATGCCTATCCTAGGTGAGACATACCTACTGCATTTGGCAGCTCATTTTTACTCACTCCTTGCTTGTGTGAAAATATCCTAGATTATTTAAGGGTGTTCTATGTGTTCTCTAATTTGATTTTTGGATTGTGGTTACTTGAGTCTCTTTGTACAGTCACTATGGATCGAGTTCTATCTCCTCGTAAGTCGGCAGGTTTATCTCCTTTTGATCTTGTTCAACCTATTTACAAGAGGTGGATACGTGAGACTGAATCTCTTTCCCATAGGGGATTTATTAGACTTTTAGGGATGAGTACTTTCTCTGACACCTTGGATCTCCCTCAATCTCCCTACACCCCCCTTGTATATAATGGGAGAAGAAGCACATGGGGATTCTTCTACCACCACCTTATGGATTCCAAAGACTCTGGTTTACACCATCCTACATAATTCTAGTCCTCCTTTTCCCGTGGGAAAAAATCCTTTTGAATTTACATGGTATTCATAGCACATACCAAAATGGTCCTAGAGGTGGTGAGGTACTAAGTATCATACTGTTCCCTTAGACACGAGTTCATTTACTTTTGGAATGCTAAATGTTTCAGCTAGTATACCATCGGCTGCTGATGTTCCTAGTGGTAACATTAGTGTTGGACTTGCAGGAACATATGCACCTTACACTCAATTTTATTTTGGAGGTGGTCACATCCCTCTTTCTACTCTATCTGTTGGAAGGGGGGAACCCTCTTTCTCAATACCTCATAGTATTTTTAATCCTTGTTCTGGTGGTGGTGGATATGTGAACGTTGGGGATAGAACTTCTATACCATCATTTTTCCCATTTTCCTATATTCCTATCCCTTCGAATGGATTTTTCATGGAAAATCCTTCCCTTACTTCGAGTGGGTCATTGGGAGGGTATGATCCCTTTGGTTATATGGTTCCCCCAAATTTTGGCACCATTATTGTCAATAGGTTACATGTTTCCCCAGGTGTTTGAGGGTCATGTTATACACCATATGGGTAATTTTCGTTATATGTTTCCTCCTTCTCAAGAAATGCCCCATATGAGAATTCTCTTACATCCTTACATGGATAATATGGGAAAAGGTTACTATTCAACTAGTCAAGTTCATGAACTTTATCAAAACCCATCATATCAGAACCAATTTTTACAAGGAGAATGGAATAAAATCTCGCAATCTAGGCTCCCGTTTTTAAACAAGTTGAAATTTCTTGATCTATTGATACTCACAAATGACCTAGTGTGTCACGATATGACATGGCCTCGTGTTTTTAGGATTTATAATACTCCCTTAACCATACTGTCTATTATATTATTTAGCCTAAATTAGGAGTTTTATTTAATTAAATGGGTCAACTAGCACCATTGGGTCCACTTTTCCTAATAAGGCCACATGTACCAGTTACTAGAGTGTGGGGAACACTGCTAGAGGATAACTTCCACTGAATTCACTTGCATGCATCAGATTAGGTGCCTCCTAGACCAATCCATACATTTTAGAAGCCACTGGGAGTTCCGGCACCAACCTCCATCCGTCCGTTGGAGTTGGAACTAGTTAATCTTAATTAGTTTCTAGTTACATTAATTTAGATCACAATTAGTTCAGTTAGCGTTATTTATGCATGGCTAATGAATGGATGCATGTTGATAAGGCACCTTTTCTCACCTACCACTTTAGTTAGACTGAGTTTACTGTTTATTACTGTTTGTGTTCTTTGTTTAGAGATCTTGAGTTAACCATTTGTACTTCAATATTGATTGAGACATCCTGAGTTAGCTAGTTAGTTAGGTACAGTCACATCCTATTGGTATATTCGAATTCATCCCTAATGGATTAGAATTCTTCCTTATGTAACACTATTGTAACACTGAATTATTTAATGACTATGATACTGTAATTATTTGAGCTATACTCATCTATTTCCTATGTGGTTTGTTTTGTTCAGTGTGTATCTTCATTCTCCTTTTACTTCAATAATAATTCAATAATAATTTCTTGAATATCTAAATGGCACAACAATTTTAACATGGTATCAGAGCCATATTAAGCATACTTAATGTTTTTTGTCTCCATTGAACACCAGAAGCAACTAGGTTTCAACAAAAGTCCCCAATATTTATTTTCTAACTCTTGATCTATTCAGGGTTGAGGAGTGGGCATGATGGAGCCTAAGAAAGGGTTCATGTCGAGAGGACAATCATGATTCTAACATAGTTTGATTGTTTTGGTTTTTTTTAGTGAAACTCTATAGGTGCTACGTAGCTTGTGTGAATATTTTTTGATCTTTAAGCCAGAGAATTATGGATTCTCTACCTTCTACTCCTCAGATCCTTATAGTCTCCAATTATCTTGATTGGAGGGAAGATATGCATGTTTCCTTTTTTAACAATGGATAATTCAGGATAATACTTGGAAGGGAGGTTGAGCCCCATCAGCCAGTTGAGAGATACAACTTTATAAACTGCTTAGATGAATATTTTGGTTATCTATGCATTGAGATATCCATAGATCTCCTCTTCCACTTTGAATATTTAAGGACACCCAGAGAATCCTAGGAGAAGCTTGAAGACTTGTTTGGAAAACAATATGAGCTTTGGGGACACCTCCTAGAGAATGAGCTGGTAACCTTACATCCCAACAACTTTGAAACTATAAAGAAATTATTTACTAAATTCAAGTCTCTTGCACTTCAATGTAGACAGTGCAGAATAGAAAGAAAGGATGAGAAAAATGTGCTCTCTATTCTCACCAAACTCGGTTCTAAGAATTATGTGTTTGTTTCAATATTATATTCCAAAAGGGATGCCTTTCTTGGTTGGAAAATTCCCTCTCACTTGATTCC
The DNA here is from genome assembly GCA_001517045.1 of Pseudotsuga menziesii. Lineage (NCBI taxonomy): Eukaryota > Viridiplantae > Streptophyta > Pinopsida > Pinales > Pinaceae > Pseudotsuga > Pseudotsuga menziesii. The sequence continues at coordinate 557,623 of LPNX011221556.1, forward strand.
TTTATCAAGTCTTTAATACATGAGCAAGGGAAGTTGATCTGGATGGGAGTCATCCATACTTCTAAATATCAGGCTCTCCAAGTGACAGAATCTACAAAAGCACAAGATAAAGGGAGATGTAAGAGGAAGGATCCTAAATCAGTTGATTGCAATCCTAAATAGAATAAGAATACTTTTGAAGGAGCCTCCAGCTCTAAGAAGAAGAAGAAGTTCAAAAAGAAAAAGTGTCCCTATTGTATGAGGGGTTTTCATCCAGAAGACTCGTGCATGAAGAAGACCCTTGACCAATTGAAAGCTCTATGTGTAAAGAAAAATATTGGCCTTCGACAAGGTGCAAATATGTATGATGATGAAGAGTAGGATGAATAATATGAGAGATGCTTGCATGCAATCCTCACTCCGTTGAAGGCTTATTTGATATATTCTGGAGCATCCAACCACATGGTTGCTTCCAGGGAATCATTCATCACCTTCCCTCTATCAGGAGGACCTATAATTCATATGGGATATGAATCTAAAATCCTATATGTTGAGAGAGGTTCAGATAAAATCCAGCATGATGATTTCATTCCCTCTCCTACATAAAAGCAAAATGTCGAAGATGAAGAAGAAGTAGAATTTTTCCTACAGTTAATTAAAATTGAAGAAAGTCTCCTTGGAGTGACTCCTTCTCCTGCTACTCCAAAAGTGTATGAGATATGAGATATCTCATCTCCTCACATGTCTAATACAGAAGAAGAAATTTGAATCTTTGTTTTTGAAGAAAAACTCTCCTTCTATTCCTTGGAAAAATTCTGCAGTGATTCTTTAAATTTTGTGCATAGTTTATTGGTGATTGTTTCAGAAAAGGAAGAGGAATTTGATTTTTATATCTCTAAGGATGTTGTTGGTGTGTGTATAATATATACCATGGAAATTTTTGAAATAATATCATATTATAGGATTGATCCATTCACTCTCATTAATCTATAGCTTCCAGGAAATTCCTACAAGATTGCATGCACCAAAAATCAGAATTTTGAAGAAGGGGAAAATTGTGCATCTACCATCTCGGTGGAGCACAGTTTTGTATTTGATATGAACCTATTTGGATCTGATTTATTTTCTCATATAATAATATTTGGTTTAGGTTTTAATATTAAATATATTTAAGTATTTATTGTAACTAGTTTCATCAATTTTGGTGTGACAAATCAAGCACCGCAAGTCTCCTTCAATTTTGTTGTTGAGGATTTGATGTTAGTTGTATCTTATGAGTTTGATGATATTAGATTTTGTGAAATATTGGTTATTTATGAATCTATATCATAGTATGGAGCTAAGTAATTCACTCTCCACAGTCCTAGGGATTCTCTACCTATTTATTTGATCACGTGCTCATCTCCTTACATAACTAGTAAAGTTGGAGACATTATGAATCCGCCTGGACACTTGATCCTAACACTTGGGGATGATTTTACCTAACATGGATTGAATTTAAAGGCTTCCATATATAATTGTATTGGTTGTTCCTCACATGGTTTGAATTCTCGAGAATTTTTTCTCTCTCATCAGTTGATTTTAGCTACTCTACATGGGTCCAGTTTTCACCGTGCAGTTGTTTATATTTCTGATTCAGTTGAGTACATTATTCTTCTTCCAAAGAGGAATGATCCTCCATAAATAATAATTTGTTTCTATTTATAGGTTCACATGCATAGATTCATGATGTTGCTACATAGAAGAATCAAATTATTGCTTTGTTACTGCATAGTGCTACAAATTTCAGCCAAATATTTTGCAAGTTTGAAACTTGTATTTCCTATGTTTTTCTTATCTTGAGGGGGGGGGGGTTTCCCAAGAGGTTTTCCGTTGTTTCCTCGATTTTATTAAGAATCATTTTTTTCTTTTACATTGTGTATGGGTGACTTATTTCCTTTTTTCCAGGTCCCACGATTGTCCAAGTTAGGATTAAGGGTGGAGGATTTATAATCCTCCCTTGACCATACTATCTATTCGATTATTTATCCTAACTTTGGAGTTTTATTTAATTAAATGGGTCCACTAGTACCATTGGGTCCACTTTGCCTAATAGGGCCACATGTACTAGTTACTAGAGTGTGGGGAACACTGCTAAAGGCTAACTTCCACTGACTACACTTTCATGCATCAAATTAGGTGCCTCCTAGACCAATCCCTACATTTAGGAGCCACTTGGAGTCTCGGCACCAACCTCCATCAATCACTTGGAGTTGGAACTAGTTAACCTTAATTAATTTCCAGTTACATTTACTTAGATCACAATCAACTTAGTTAGCACTAGTTAGTCATGGCTAATGCATGGTTGCATGTGGATAAGGTGCCTTTCCTCACCTACCACTTTAGTTAGACTGAGTTAATTGTTTATTACTGATTATGTGAGTTGTTTAGACATATAGAGTTAAGCATTTGGACTCTAATATTGATCGGGACATCCTGAGTTAGCTAGTCAGTTGGGTACAGATACATCCAGTTGATAGATTTAAATTCATACCTAAAGGATTGAATTCTTCCTTCGGTATCACTATTGTAACACCATATTAATTAATGACTATGATACTATAATTAACTGAGCTATACTCATCCATTTCCTATGTGGTTTGTTTTTTTCAGTGTGTATCTTCATTCTCCTTTTACTGGAACAATAATTCAAGACTCATTGCTTGAATACCTACATGGAACAACAAATTTAACACCTATTCCCTCCAAAATTCCTTTGGATTTTCTAAATTTTGAAGGAAAGAATGGTGAGGATACTAGTGATCATGTTATGACTTCTCATCTATGGTTATATTTAAATTCATTGAATCATGATTTTTTTCGATTGAGACTATTTCAATGCACCCTCATGGGTTCATCCCTAAAATGGTATATGTAGTTTATTTAGGGAACATACAAGACCTTTAATAATTTGTCCATGGTATTCCTTGTCAGGTCGATTCTATGTCTTCTAAAATACAAATATTACATGAGATTTTAATGTCAACCAGAGAATGTAAACTTAGTGTTGCAAACACTGTATGTGAACATAAGAACATTCCTAGCGCTTAAATGTAGATTAAAAAATATTTAAACCATTCAAATTGAGTAAACAAATATATCTGATAATGCAATGAACTGGTATCCTAAAACTAACTCTTAAAACAAAGATATTTACAGCCTAAAAATGTGATATAAATTCTATTTAGTTGATGCAACAATGGGAACTAAGAGAAAGTACTTTTAAGAATCTATGAAAAGGGAATAGTAATAAAATAAGGTATCGAAACTATCATCAAAATTAAATAATATAAAAGGAAATCTTCATAGCCTAAGCTAGGTTCTAGAAGTGTAGGAATAGGGTCAAGATTTAAAATAGTTCTGAAAGAAATGACAAGTTTAAAGAAAGAAACATGCATATCATACCACAACTAGAAATTAAAATACGATGCCAAAATTCCCTTATATAAAAACAAACAAACCTATTACCAATACATAATGAAATATTTCGATGATATAGTGCAAGTGAGTAGAATTCATATGTTCTATGAGAATGATACTTACTAAGTTCTTATTGAAAAGGATAAATTTTACAAACTAGATGCTAATTGAACCCTAACATGAGAGGAAAACCTAATATTAAATTTATAAAGGATGATAAAATATTTCCACAGGAAAATGAAAGATTTATAAGTCCCTAAAGATATTGTAATTGTTCAACTAATACCCAAACTTGTTATGAGACATATTTAATGCAAAAAAGAGAAGCTAAACCTTATGAAACTCAAATATATTGGAATGTAAATACTGTAAAAATTCAAATGAACTAAACACAATGACTAATGAACTAAGTAAACTAAATTAGTATGTTATAACCCTAATTCACTAAGACCAAATCTATTCTATCTATGTAATTCTACAGAACCAAAATAAAATATAATCAAATGATGAAGACAAGAAATGCACATAAGAGAGAATGACTATCTAAGTAAAAAAACATAGCATGGATGCAGGGGAAGCTGACCCAAAGGGTTTCAACTTACCAAAGAATTTCAATGCACAGGAAGCTTTGCTACAATGTACTTCTCTTCAAACCATCCTAGTTCAGTAGCCTTCGTTGTAATCTCTTATCTAGGCTTGCAATGCGGGTATTTATGAACCTTGTTAGAAAAAACTAAATTCTTGTTGTTATTCCTTCAATATATTTTAAATTTATCATAAATGGAGATGATTTCATATTCTAACTTGTTTCTTTTGTCTTTGTGGTATCTGCCCATGTTGGCTCTTATTTGATGTCGTTCTTGATGAGAGAAGATAAGATAAATGTGGGATATTTGTTCTTAATTTTGTGTTATATTTTTTTATTAAAATCATCACTTTGAAATATGCTTACTAGTAGACCTTAGAGTACTAAGTGGTGTTATATTGGATAGGGACATTGTGATTCTAGCTGAGCATTTGGGGTAGTGGAAGAAATTTCTAATAGGTTTTGCATTCAACATAATGTGGCAAGCCTCCGTGAACATCAAATATCTTTTACTTATGTGGATTTTATCTTATATTAGTTCCACGTTGTGTATCTAGATCATTATTTATTTTGATTTAATTTATCATTCTATTCCATTCTACAACATTACTCTCTTGTAAAATGATCTAGCGGCATGTTGTGGATTCATGTGTGGTAACGATTGTGGTTATCCAATATGTACATGGAAGTACTTTGTTATTAATGGTGTTGTAATTGTCGAGGTATAAGAATCCTCTTTTATCATTAGCTATAGTTTTAATCAAAGTCCATTTAGGTTATTCCAAGTGTATTTCTCAGTGAAGAAACATACCACGAACTTATTATGATTTAAATGTTTCACTGAGTTTAGAGTAAGCTAGTGATTAATAATTTTTATGTTTTTGTAGTGTGACCCCTACTTTGATGATATTGGCTTCAAAATTCAGGACATGAACCTTTATATCCAACTCCTCACATATATAATATGAATGATAAATAATATTATATTCAATGTTCCTCACATATCATCAATTTCTAGCCAAATAGTTTCCTTACAAATGCATCAAATATTCAAAAATATCTATTCTATTTTTCAGACATGACTCTTCATGTTGGTGGTCTTGTGACTTTAGATGTCTTCATCAATAAAATATAGGTTGTCATCTTGGTCGTCATGATAGAATCGGTTTACTACATAGTAATAAAATTGCTAATACAAAATCAATTGGTTTATTCTATACAAGCACTCAACCATAAATCTCCTATTTTTCAATTGATTGTAATCGATTTGATTGAGATAAAAGAAAAATGCGCTTATACATTTTCCTTGTTTCTAGGATGGTAATTTTGTTGTACAAAATGTCAGTTTATTTTTTTTACATCAACGAGTTTTGGAAAAAATTATTTGTCTCCTTAGCTATGTCAAGGTATTACAAGAGTTTTGGTGCTTTCATTCATATTAATCAACAAATAATCCTCATGAGGACATCCAACATACTTGGAGAAATTCGAAACCTCACTAGGCAACTCCACTAGTACGGAAATTATGTATGATGGTTATATGCCTTTAAAATTGTATATCAGTTTGTCACATTGAATATTTAAGTTATGAAGTATGGAAGTTTCAGAAGAATAATGGATTAAATAATGGTTCAATCCATTGGATTTATTGCGTATCCCAGGGAATCTGAATCAATTATTTGTTCCATATTACGAGAAGTACATTCAAAACTTCTTAGAACATGTCAACTAAGTTGTACTACTTGTTATATCTTTCATTGAATTCATTTCAAGATTCAATGTTACCCATGAGGATGTTATGATGAAAATGTTTGTGTTCCTTGGAAGATGATCCATTAGATTGGTTTTATGCCCCACATTGGGGGATATATGCCAATGATAGAATAGGTTTAGCATTGTTGTGAGCGATATCTTAGATGATTGTAGTCCAAGGGATAAATTTTTGACTTGGGTTTGATCAAGGAATTTTGAAATCATTGGGATGTTATCTGTGTCTAATATCTTTAAGGAACACAATTTGCACATTTTTTGGTTGAGTTTTGTTATAGATCGAGAAAGAAGTTTGATAGATTGATGCTTTCACATGACAATAACCCCTTGGATGATCTATAGGCTGAAAATTAATGAGAAATATGATGCATGTATGTCCTTATTAGGTTTTTTCATTGAAATAAGGATGAACCAACCTCTTAGAAACAAATCATAGTAGCATAGAAATAATGACAAACAATATTTATTTATTTGATATAGTTGTGAAGAAAACCGCCTTATACAATAGCTAACTGCAACGATAAACTAACTATATATGATTGCACCAGTCCCCCTATTCTCCTCAACTTAATCTTGCTACACAAAAGGTAAAATTCTATACAACGTTTTATCATAAAATAATATAAGATTCATATCTATAGATCTCCAAAGCGCATTTTTTTGTTGTTACTTTGTGTGTTGTATAGTGGCATGATCATAATCAAGAAAAATGAGTGTCTTCTTGGGTGACATAATATTCTTCCTTTGAAATTCCAACTTGAGGTCAATTGGATGCATAATTATATGTTTTAGAGTCTAAATCTGAATTTCCTAGTATACATCTACATTGTCTTGATTACATCATAGGATTTGAAATGGTTATCATATATCTAAAGAAGGTTAGAGCCATACAATTTGAAGTGTTTACCATATATCGAAATAGGGTCAGAGCCATTCATACTACTTTCTTAGGTCTGTCAAGTCAGAAATAAATGTTGGGATTATTAGTCTTTTCTTAGAATTACAAATGATGCAATTGTGGTGTTAATATTGCCCCTTTCCACAATTCTTATAGGGTTCTCTCTCAATGGAAGAGCGCCTTCTTTACAAGCAAGAGGTTGAAGGTGTGATTCCTTCTTGGCCTAATGATATTGTAAATAAAATAAATTTTATTATAGCTACAAGGGGGGTTATAAACTGAATTCATATGTCACTACAAGGGGGGTTCAAAACTACCCTTGTATGTTACAGAAAGGGCGGTTTATATGTGGGGGCTTCATAACCACCCCCAAAGGTTTGTTAACATTTTTAGGGCAGTTTCAAACCGCCTCCATAAGTACCTACGAGGGGGGTTTATAACCACCCACAAAGGTTTGTAAATATTTTTAAGGAGAGTGAACCTCCTCTATAGGTACCTATGAGGGGGATTTATAACCGCGACCATAGGTTAGTAAATATTTTTAGGGAGGGGTTTGAACCACCTCCATAGGTACCTATGAGGGGGGTCTATAACTACCCCCAAATGTTTGTAATAATAATTTTAAGGGTTGTTTGTAGGTACATACAAGGGGGGAATATAAATTCCCCAAAAGGTTTGGAAAGAGTTTTAGGAGGGGTTTCGAGCCGCCTCCATAGGTACTTACGAAGGGGAGGTTATAAATTCAACCAAAGTTTTGTAATAAGGAATTTTAGGGGGGGATTTGTACCCCCTCTTGTAGGTACCTATGAGGGGGTTTGAAACCACCCCCATAGGTACCTATGAGGGGGTTTTAAACCACCCCCATAGTTACCTACGAGGGGGGTTTGCAACCTCACCCAAAGACTTGTAATAAGGAATTTTGATGGGGGTTTGGAAATTCCATCATAGGTGTCTATGAGGGGGGTTTAGAACCAACCTTAAAGGTCACTTTTGGTGGGGGTTTAGAACCACCCACAAAATTCAGTTTCGGGGGGGCGGGGGGGAGGGGGGGTTAGAACCACCCCCACAAGTCAATTTTAGGGGTGGTTTTGATATCTTCAAGAACCACCCCTAAAAATCAAAAAAATTAGAGTCGATGTTATTAGGGGTGGTTTTGTAAAGACCACCTCCAAATCAAAAACCACCCCGAAAAGTGAATTTTGGAGGCGAAATACAACCGCCCCTAAAATTCAAATTTGTTGTAGTAATAACAACAACAAATTTCAACATGAATTAAAATTTTATTATTTGTTTTCATTAAACATTTATTAAATTAACAAACAAAGATGAAAAATTCAAAGCAATTCAAAACAATACGGTGACTTACCTTCCATTGCAATCCACCTTGTCAATATCCACCTTTAAAATTCTCTCTCCAAATTGCTTCCAAGACAAAATGCCTTCCCATTGTATCACACATCCAATCTTTGTGGCCTTAAATGTAAGATAAAAAATACAGCGCGTAGGTCTCTGTTTTATTTTTTTGTTTTAGTTTTCAGAATCACACTTGTGATATATCGCAAGTGTAATTTGTAAGTCTTACAAAACACAAGTGTTATATATCACACTTGCAATATAGTCTAACTAGCCTTATCTTTGGTTTTAGGCTTAGTTTTTCTGAACCAAACAAAGATAACACATATGTGTTATAGATTTATTTTTTGTACTTGTGTTTTGGATTTTTAGAGTGACACTAAAAAGTGTAACCATCTTCATGTGCATTCCAAAAAGTTATATAAAACCCCTCATTATCCATGGAGAGGTGATCGACATTTTGGTGGAGAAATTCAGGAGAGTTCCATATGCTATTGTAATGGGAGAGACACATATGTTTTATGAGATAGTTTTGTGGATTTAGAGAGTTGATGGACCCCTCATCTTTTATGGTTTTTGTACTATCAGAAGAAGCATCTTGTTGTATCTTATGGAAGCTGAAGGTGGGCATGTTTGTGCTTGTTTTTCAATCTCTTTATGATCTGAAACTACTAGTGCAATCCATTTTTCATCCTAATCAACTATTTATTTCCATATCCAATCACCAAGGTGTTGATGTGTCATTTCCATATATTGCCATGTATTTTTTCCTTTATGGTAAGATTATAAATGAACCTCTCCATTTAAGAATCTGTTCCAGAGATGTAGTACCCATTGAACCCAATTTTATTACTATTTTTGAATGATAAATTACTCTTTTCACATCTATTTTGTCACCTTTTTGACATATTCTTGTCATACATTTTATAATTATTCCTTAGGTACAAATACATTTGGGATTGTTGGAGCAGAGTCCCGCAGCTACAGGAGAAGCTGCCATTTTGGCAGATAGATAGTTTTGGCGAAGATGAAGAGATAAGGTAAAGCTATGATGCCATAGCATGTTTCTAGCTGTAGAGCAGAGCCGAAAACCGTGACTGTTGGGACAGAGAAGTCAAAGAAGACGATAGCACCTGAGCAACCAAGAAGAGAGAGCACACCCACTGCATTGAAGGCAGCGGTGAAGACAGGAGGGCTCAACTACCCTCATAAAGGAAAAGGAGCGACGAGGACGAGGTATTGAAGACGAAGGACAGAAGACGGGAAGCGGTGCACAGTACCCATGGTCAGTGGTAGGAGGCATGGAATACTGCAGAGAGCAGTGGTGTGACAGAAAGCGGCTACTCCAAGTACAGATATGCTGATTGTCACTAGTTAGGGTTTTTGGGGTTACTGTTGGGACAGGCCCACAGTGTTGTAATGGAGAGACCTTCGGGCTGCCTATAAAGGGATGTATTTTGTATTGTAAAAGGGTTGGTTGGTTAGATAGTTGGCTGGTTGTTTTTTTGGTTGTTTAGGCACTTAGACAATTGTAATATAGAAGCCGAGCTCTGGTTCTGTTATTAGTTGTAGTTATCTTACTGAACCAGTAGCTGGCTCATTGAGCCTGTATGTAACAATCCACAGGGATTGAGAGAGAGGGAAGAAGATATTGTAGGGAAGCAATATAGAGGTAGAAAAGGGATCTAAGAGAGAAGGGATCCAGGCTGTGTGCAAAGTTACCCAGAAGATCTCGAGCTGCATATGCGGTGTAGCAGAACTGTGTTTAGTTCCCCGAGTTATAATATAGAAACACAGTTCTGTGGACGTAGCTTCTATCCTCGAAGTGAACCACGTAAAACCTCAGTGTTATGTGATTGCACTTATTTTTTATATCTGTCATTCATTACATGAACTTTGCTTACAGTTGAATGTATGTATGTGTTATTCAGTTAGTAGCATTAGAGGAGGATAAATATAAGTTGAAGTCTTTAAGTATTCTGTATCATAGTTGTCTATGTTTCACTCAAGATAATTAAGATTCGTAGTGTTAAATAGCCTTGTATGTTGAAGCCCCATAAATCAGACACAAGTAACACTAAGTATGCTGAGCCGCAGTGGTAGGATATTGCAGACAAGTGATATTGCACCATCAGAGGAGCTGTGGTGCACTGCAGTTAAGGATCTAGCATGGGAGAGAGTTACATGTTGCCCAAGATGCGGCGGCGTGATAAGGGCTAGAGTCATCGCAAGGAAGAGGAAACTGTGCATCGCGGAGAGAGAGATCTCGCGGGCTAAGAAGAGCTGCGAGACACGCACAGGATGCAACAGAACCTGGTTGAAGACACTTAAGTCTTTGGCCAACCCATTAGAATCACTTCGGGTGAGACTTCAGGCTGCTCTGTGGTCTATCACCGAAAGGGCCAGTGAGCTAGGGGTGTTGTTGGTACATTACAGTAAACCCGGGTCTACCCATAGCGACCAACAAATGGTTTCGTTGCTGATTTTGAAAAAACTGAGCACTGATGTTCTGTTGGCATCCTACTAGAAATGAACTCAACTAGTGGGTTGGGTCTAAGGAGAAAGATTTTTCTGAGCAAGAGAACAGGAGTCCTAGACTGAGTACAAAGGACTGGTTACAAAAACATATCTTTGCAGACCTGCATACGATATTTTTTGCGACCTATGGAAATGAGCTTTATGACTGGTTATCAAAGTTGACTGATTAGAATATATTCAAGAAGAAAAGAAACATTGTCTAGACACCGGAGCTGATTCAGACCGTGAAGAACCTTGATAATCCCATTACGAGTACAGTAGACTTCTGGCTTGTGAGTGTGATAGAAGGCTTCGTCACAGAGTTTGCAGTTGAACAGAGAAAAAGCTTCAGCAAGGATGAGTGGTACTTCTTCAAAGGATATCGCGGTAAGTACCTAAGATCTTTAAACTTGTCCATTAAGATGTTATTACATGAAAAAGGAACAATGGATCTAGTTTCAGATGAATAAGTAAAGATAGTAATGTCACAAGAATTTGAGAGTGATTTCGATGACATTGGACGTACACGTAGTGGAAAGAAATATAAAGTAGATTTCAGATCTCCCATATTTGAAGACAGTGCAGATAATACTAGACAACAGAGTCATAGTACCACAGAAAGAACAGAAGGGGGTATCCCTTACCACCCCTACACCCCATAGAAACAGATCGGGACTCAAAACAATCCCGTAGGAACTCCATCCAGTAGCTCACAGATAGTACATACTACTGCTACATCACCTCCACCTACACCACCGAGTGGTAGTAACACAACAAATCAACATCCACCATGTAGAAATAGAATGGGGGATGATATGAAGCTACCTATATTTAAGGGTACAGGGGCAGAGGATCCAAAGAAACACTGGTTCCTATGTGAAGCCATGTGGACCATTAAAGGAATCCAATATGATAATATTAAACGTGTACAGTTGGTCACCACATGGAGAGAACGAGCCTTAACATGGTATATGAAGTATGCCGCAGCGGTACCCAGAACACTTGTCCAGGTCAGGACCGCCATGATTAAAGAGTTTAAGAAACCTAAGTCTGAGTCACAATGCATTACAGAGCTCAAAGATATCAAGCAATTACCTACAGAGTCAGTGTGGGACTTTGATTAGAAATTCAAAGCCCTTATAGACCAAGTCATCTTTGAGTTTGTACCAGAGCAGCATAAGGAATGGTTTATTGCAGCACTGCTCCCTCACATCAGACTTCCATTAATGCAGCAGAAACTCCAGACGTAGGTGTTGGGGCGCGCACCCTAACGGTCCTTAAGGAAAATATATCAGTAGGACAAAGGAGTTTGTAAGCGGCGGTTGACTCAAAATAGTCTTAGGGGTGTCGGGGTAAGTCAAAACCCCTTTTTGTAATAAACCCATGGTCTAAATCCAGGGTTTAGGGTTTTGGGTGCCCATGGTTTGAAGCCATAGTTTTGTAATAGCACGATGTATAAATAGGCCTTCTTGTAAATAATAAAGGTTAGGCTTTTTGATGTAAAGAAAGAAAGGCGAAGCTAAGGTTGATTTTGTAAGGAAAGGTTAAGTCCCAGCTGTGTGCGTGGATGACCTCTGCAGCTGTGTGTGCAGAGGGGTTTTGTAAGAAGGTTAAGGAAAAATCTGCAGCTGTGTGCACGGAGGCCTGCTGCTGTATCCGCGGCTTTTAAGGACTAAAGGGGTCTGCAGCTGAGTGCGCAGACCAAAACTGTGGTTTTGTAGCAAGTTGAATAAAACACAGTTTTGTGGACGTAGCCCCTACACTGGGGGTGAACCACATTATATCTGGTGTTGTGGTTTCTTGTGTTGTTTCTATTTCTGTTGTATTTTATGCATTAATAACTGTATACATTTGGTAAATTAGATCGCTGCAAATAACAAGCTTCACTGCGAATTCCCTGTAGTGGGTTAAGCAAGTCACGGTTGTTTATCTATCTGTGAAGTTGTATATGAATGAATGGTAAAGCTGTGTAATTATTGTTTAATAAGTTTATTAAAGGCTAAGGTAGAGTAATACCCCTCTATGCTTGCAGAAACCTGATTCTGGAGCACCCCATAGCTGTTTCAGGTGAGACTGCAACCTGCGCACAGGTTGTTGCCGTAAGGGCCAACACTATGGGTCTTTTGTTGGTGCGACATAAAAGGATTAAACCTGGGTCTGCCCTATTTCCCAACAAAGTGGTTCTGTTGCCGGTTGAACTCAGTATCTGTTCACGAGGGGTTTACGTCGTACCTCGAGGGCTATGTTATGGAGGCCCTTTGTGAAGGAAATCGGTGATTGGCTGGATGAGACTTATCTGAACTTTGCTGAGAAAGAGAATACAAATCCACGTCGTAGCGCACGTGACTTTTTACAGATGTATGTTTTTTGTGATGCTTATGAAATTTTCTTTGGTAGTATCCACATAGAGTTGCACCAATGGTTGTCCAGGTTAGCTGAGAAAAGAACGAACTTCCATGAGGGGCGGTTCTCTATGTGGACCCCCGCAAGAGTTAATATATTAAAAAGTGTGAACAACGAGATCTCCCGCGCGATTTATTTCTGGACCACATGGACCCTTGAGGCCTTTGTGACGGAGTTCGCCATCGATACCGGCACTTCTTTTAGTGAAGCCGAGCGACGTTTCTTCCAAGGACCAAGGGGTAAGCTTTTGAATTTATTTAGTTTGAGAATTAAAATGCTATTGGTTGAAAAGGGAATATTGCTATTTGAATCAGACTATTATATTTTTTGTTACTAACATATGTTTGCAAGTGACAACACTTTCAACGAGCAAAGTAGTTTGCCGCGAAGTGGAAAAGGGTGTAAGTGAGACTTTGAGTCCTATTCCTTAGGCCAGGATACCGTGTCATCCCCTATAAATTCTAAAGAATCAGACCCGAAATCCAACCCTTCCCTTGGAAACCCTCCGATCACCCCACCGTACAGCTCTGTTACCCCTAAGACTCCGTCGCAGTCTACCAATCACCCTAGCCCGAGTATTCCCGTCGCAGGCCAGTCTACCCCACTAAACCCTCCCCCGTCGACTTTTTGTCCCCATCCCAATCCTCCCAGATCCACCATGGCGCACCTAGTTGATGACATTAAGCTCCCCATCTTCAAAGGCACGGGATCAGAGGACCCAGAACAGTTCTGGTTTTTATGTGAAGCAGTATGGAATGCCAATAATATTACAGACCTGGATGTGAGAAGCGCGCAGCTAATCACTTCTTTCAGGGATCAGGCCCTGAACTGGTTCATGAAATTCTTTAGTACCAAGAGCCCTACTTTAGATGAGATCAAGGCAACTATCATCAAAGAATTTAAGAATCCCAAATCAGAATCGCTGTCTATCACCGAACTGAAATAGATTCGGCAACGGCGCGGCGAATCAGTGTGGGACTTTGACCAGATATTCAAAGTTGTACTAGACCAAGTTAGCTTCACTATTAGTCCTGCGCAGCACAAGGAATGGTTTATTGCCGCCTTATTACCACATATCCGAACCCCACTCATGCAACAGAAGGTTGTTGACCAGCAAGAGGCTCAGGAAATCGCCATGAAGCTAGAGACCACCCCTGTCTAAGATGATTCTGGTATTGCTCAAATCCAAGCGCAGCTAGCAGTGACGGCTCTGGAGCTTTGTGATATGAAGAAAGAAAAACCCATTCGCGAAGAGGTTTGGTGCACGCACTGCCGAGTCGAAGGCCACGACAAGGAATGGTGCCCTCTGGTAAGTCAGTACCTAAATACTGGTGCGCCAAACCCATTTCCACCACAAGTACTATGTTGTGAGCTCTGCAGAACAACAGGTCAGCATCGACCTAAGAACTGTTACCTCCTGCAAAGGTATGGACAAGGACCTAAGAACCCCCACTACAACTTCTGTAAGTCGGTAGGACATAATGAAGATGAGTGTCGCACCTATGATGCTTACCGAGTACACAATGAAGGACCAAGCAATGATGGCTGCGGTTACTGTGGTGGTCCCTCTGGTAGAGGTGCTTCTGGAGGCCATGGTGATATGGCCGGAAGAGGCAGAGGCCAGTTGGTATGTTATAAATGTAATCAAGCTGGACACCTAGCTCGCGATTGTCGTAACCCCACTATGACATGTCGGTATTGCCGCGCAGTAGATCATGTGATCGAGCAGTGCCCCCAACTGATATCCAAGATTCAGGCACGACATAGTATCCCTACTCTGAACATCCAGATGATTTCCGTCAAACCCAGACCTGCAACAGCCATCAATGTTGTTACACAGAGCGGAGCTACGACGAACAAGCCAAATATGGAAAAATGGCCTGCCGAAGCTCATGTTCGTAAGGCTCCTGAGAAAATCCCTGCATTCGATATCACAAGAGAAAAAGAGATATTTATGGAAGTCAAGAAAGACTTTACCGGCCCTAGCACATATGTCACACCTGCGCAACATCATCAACTATCGTCGCAGCCCCAAGAAGCTTTGCTGGATAAAGAAATTCCACTCTCTTCATTTTTACAAAGTTGCCTCAAGCTGTTACGAAACCAAGATGCTTTGAATGAGCTGCAGAAAGTCATTGCCTCCTGTGGACCTCCACAAAGTTGTGGTCGGGACAAACTCCTTCAGAAAATCAGCAATACCGGTAGGGAAATGCGATTGAATGCTCAGATAGGAGCATATGATATGACTGATGTTATTTTGGACTTAGGATCTGATGTAAATGTGTTAACTAAACAAACTTGGGAACACATGGGAAAACCTTCCCTTGCATGGTCCCCTATCCAGTTGAGGTTAGCTAACCAGCAAAGGATTGTGCCCCTAGGAAGATTCCTGAGTGTCCAAATAGATATTGACGGGGTCTGTACTCTCGCGGACTTTGAAGTAATTGAGATCATCGATGACAGCAATCCCTATCCCACCTTGTTAGGAATAGAATGGGTGATGGAAAATGCTGCAGTCATTAACCTAAAGACGAGACAAATGACCTTTGAAGGGAAAGACTTGAGAGTCATCCTACCCTTGAACCCCTCACAAGGAGAAAGGTATACAGAACCACTACAGGACGAAGATCAGAATGATGGGGAGACCATCTACAATATTACCGCGCAAGAAGAAGCTTATGAGGACCCTCCTGCTGTGGGTTGGGATTCTGGTAGCTCCTATATGACCGACTCTGAGGACGACTTAGAAAGTTGGCAGAACGGATTATATGAGCTTCATGAGCACAGAAGTACCAGACCTACTAAATCCCTCAGATGGCTCAGTTCACAACCAAGCGCTCTACCTACTTTTGATGGTTCGACAGACCCTGACCCCTTTATCATACAATTCTCAGGCCAGATACCTGAGTCGCAAAAAATGACCTCTCTGGAGTCAGCACTCAGAGTCACAGCAGCTAGATGGTGGAAGAGCCATAGGCCGCAGATTCCTAGCTGGGACGACTATTAGAGGCTTCTTTGCCTGAGATTTAAGGACCAGCCTGAGGCGGTGCGAAGCAAGTTTGATGGAAAATCTAGTCCCCACGAGCATTTGGCATAGTGCTATGAGGCGTGGAAATATGTACCTCAGGATGAATGGGCACATAGATTCGTCCATACACTGGAACCTATAGCTAAGAACTGGTACGAGGAAGCTGAGCTCTGCCTAGATACTGTAAGTTGGGACTGTCTTTCCCATAGTTTTATCCATACTTTTTCTACTAATGATGTCTACCCAGCCCTAGATGCAGCTATCAGAATAATCCATACCAAGGTCTTTGATGACCGAGAACTAGTGGAATATCGACCTGATTGGACAACGCAGGAAGCCCACGCAGTAGAATGTTATAACTTCGCCATTGAGGAGGATGAGGACCCACGAAATATTGCTATACCTGAGTCAGAAGGATGCTGCGATGTGCATGGACTAGCAGTCGAAGTCCCGGAAGTGACTCAGCCCCTAAAGACGCACACAGTTAACAATGGATCCGAAGAACAGCCTAAGTTGGCTACCATTGGCGACTATTGGGATGATGAGATGGTCAGCAAGGTAACCCAACTTCTCCACGAGTACCAGGATCTCTTTCCAACGAAGTTCTCCGAAATGAAAGGTATCTTGGGTGATATCGGCATCATGAAGATCCCTTTGAAACTTGACGCGAAGCCTATGAAGCAACGCCCTTATAGATTGAATCCAAAGTATAAAGATAAGGTTAAGGTGGAGCTGGAGAATATGCTTGCTAACGGAATAATCAAGCCAGTTGAGGAATCGGAGTGGGTCAGCCCTATGGTGGTCCAGGAGAAGAAGACTAAGGGAGAAATCCGAATCTGCGTAGATCTACGGAAACTCAATGATGCCTGTCTGCATGATCCCTTTCCCACCCCCTTTACAGATGAAGTGCTCGACCATGTTGGAGGTCAAGAAGTATATTCTTTTACTGATGGGTTTTTTGGTTACCATCAGATCCGCATTGCTCCAGAAGACTGACATAAGACTACCTTTGCTACCAAAATGGGATCCTTTCAGTATACTGTTATGCCCTTTGGGCTGAAGAATGCGCCTGCTATATTTTCTAGAGTCGTCATCTCTGCGTTTAAGGAATATATACATAAATTCTTAGAAGTTTATTTTGATGTTTGGACTATTTTCGGGCTAGTAAAATACCATCTCACTAGTTTGAGACTTATGCTAAACAAGTGTAGACAGCACCAAATTGCCTTGAACCTAAAAAAGTGTATATTTTGTGCCCCTTTTGGAATTCTGCTCGGTCACGTTGTCTGTAAGCAGGGATTGATGATGGATCCCGTGAAGATTGCTATTATTGTAAACCTGCCACCTCTGAAGTCTGTCAAACAACTTCGCATGACACTTGGTCACACTGGTTACTATAGGAAATTCATCCAAGGATATGCTCAGATTACCGCTCCAATGGAAAGACAGCTGAAGAAAGATATTAAGTTCGAATGGACACCGGAGTGCCAAGCAAGCTTAGATATTTTGAAGGAAAAAATGGTCACTGCCCCTATTTTAGTATTTCCTGACTGGAACAAAGAGTTTCATGTGCATGTCGACGCATCCTCCATTGCTCTAGGGGTGGTATTAGCTCAACCAGGTGCAGGTCAGATCGACCACCCTATTTCTTTTGCCAGTAGAAAATTATCCACTGCAGAGAAAAATTATACTACAACAGAGCGGGAAGGCCTCGCTATGGTGTATGCACTGCAGAAGTTTCGACATTATCTGTTAGGATCTCACTTTAAAATGTTTACTGACCATTCTGCTTTGAAAAATTTGGTTAACAAACCTATGCTAGGAGGAAGAATATGCGGGTGGCTGATTCTGTTCCAAGAATATGACTTCAAAATCATAGTTAAGCCTGGGAGACTGAACCTAGGACCTGACCACTTGTCAAGCCTCGAGTCAGGAGGAGAACCCACCAGTTTGGATGAAGGCCTCCTCGACACACAGCTGTTTTCCATCCAGATAGTCGATGACTACTTCCAGGATATTGCTCAGTATTTGTCTACAGGGTTTCCACCGGCTGAAATGACAACAGAACAGAAAAAGCAGGTGATAGTGCGAGCAGTGGACTTCACCCTAATAGCAGGCCAGCTGTACAAAATGGGACCAGATGAAATACTGCACAGGTGTGTCTTGGAGCATGAAAGGCCACTGATTATGGCCAAGGCACATTCTGGTGCAGCAGGAGGTCATTATGCAGGGAAAGCTATCGCACAGAAGATTTTGACAGCTGGCTTATGGTGGCCCACAGTTCACAAGGATGCAAGAGACTATTGCCACAGCTGCGACATCTGTCAAAGGACAGGAAAACCATCCAGGTGGGATGAAATGCCCCTAGTTCCACAGGTAACCTTAAAAGCTTTTGATAAATGGGCTATTGACTTTGTCGGTCCTATCAACCCCCCTGCAAAGAAGTTCGGTACGAGATATATTATTACATCAACTGACTACCTTACCCATTGGGCTGAAGCCCAACTAGTCAAGAACTGTAGCGCTGCTACAGCTGTGCAATTCATCTTTGATCATATCTTGTCCAGGTTTGGGTGTCCTCGCATCCTTATGAGCGATCAAGGATCACATTTCTTAAATAAAACTATTGAAGTACTAACTGAGGAATTTCAAGTGTATCATCAGAAAAGTACAGCCTATCATCCACAAGAAAATGGGACTGTCGAAGCTTTTAATAAGATCCTTGAGCATGCTTTGAAAAAGGTTTGTAATGCTAACAGAACTGATTGGGACCTTCGAATTCCAGCAGTGCTATGGGCTTACAGAACTACTTGCAAAAAGTTGACAGGCCATACACCTTTTCGACTGGTTTATGGGAAAGAAGCTGTCATGCCCATGGAGTACATTGTTCCCAGCCTCAGAATATCTACCTTCACCAAGATGGATGACCCAACCATAATAACAGAGAGACTGAAACAGATATTAGAACTCGAAGAAGATAGATTTATTGCAGGTTTTTAGCAACAGGTGCAGAAAACTCGATAAAAAGCGTGGCATGACAGACACATCAAGAAGAAACAATTCCAGCAGGGTGATCTTGTGCTCCTCTACGACAGCAAATTCATGAAGTTCCCAGGAAAGTTAAAGACACATTGGAAGGGACCATATATAGTACAGAAAGTTACTGATGGAGGCGCAGTCCAGCTAGCTAAGTTAAATGGAGAACTTTTTCCTTCTCTGATAAATGGGAGTCGTCTAAAAAAATACAGGGATAATCCAAGTACTCAGAATCGGAGGTAACACCAAGAAATAAAATTCCACGTACCCAGAACAGCTGAAATAGGGTACTGGACCATCCGAGGAGTTGCTCGTCACACTATGGCATGTCGCAGTCTGTAGGATGAAGTATGGGAAGCCAAAGGTTGGTCATGAGAAGCGGGTTCCTACTGTGTTGAAGTGGAAAGGGGTTGTTACATCGTAGGTTCGAATTGTGTCACAGCATAGAAAGTGACGGATGGGACAAAATGAATTTGGCGGCAGAGGCACGTGAGCTACTCTCAATACCCGTAATTATGAGATTTTGGGAGAATATGAGGCTATGTGTGAGGAGATTTCGGGCATTCAAGCAGATTTGATGTCATTAATACACTATGATGGCAGATTCTGTAGCGGAATTCTATAAGTAAGCCACATTGGCCCGAGAAGTCTTCCATAAATCACTTCTTGGAGTTTGCTCGACGGAAGCCATGTCAAACAATTGTGAAGTCCAGGAATTAGTATGAGAGATCAGAGAGAGAGGTCTGCAGGACCTTCTAAGTAATCCACCAGTACAGTCATATTCAACTTAGGTACAAAGACAGGTAGAAGTTTGCTCTAAATCAGGCAAAGACAGGCACAAATTTGCTCTAACATAGAGCGACGAAGGCCATAAGACATCGCCAGCAAATTCTGGGGAACCCCGCCATGAAATCATCCGGCATAGCAGAGCCGTGGCAGCTGTGTGTCTTATGCAGCGTGACACACAATTCCAGGGGACCCCAAGTTGTGGATCATTAAGCGTCCCCAACCCGAGAAAAGGATGGGGTTGCAGATGGATTCACAGGGCCTTTCCCAGCATTAAGAGTCAAAAGGAAAGAAGTATCCAGTCGACAACAGTAGGACAGACTCCAGTAATCAGCGCACATTATCTTCACCAAGCAAATTTTACCACCAGCCGAATAGACAAGTGTCCTGGGATGGGCCACTGGTGAGTCTTAGGGGCCTGTTGGGGCGCGCACCCTAACGGTCCTTAAGGAAAATATCTCTGCAGGCCAAAGGAGTTTGTAAGCAGAGGTTGACTCAAAATAGTCTTAGGGGTGTCGGGGTAAGTCAAAACCCCTTTTTGTAATAAACCCATGGTCTAAATCCAGGGTTAGGGTTTTGGGTGTCCATGGTTTGAAGCCATAGTTTTGTAATAGCACGATGTATAAATAGGCCTTCTTGTAAATAAGAAAGGTTAGGATTTTTGATGTAAAGAAAGAAAGGCGAAGCTAAGGTTGATTTTGTAAGGAAAGGTTAAGTCCCAGCTGTGTGCGTGGACGACCTCTATAGCTGTGTGCGTAGAGGGGTTTTGTAAGAAGGTTAAGGAAAGATCTGCAGCTATGTGCACAGAGGGCTGCTGCTGTGTGCACGGATTTTAAGGACTGAAGGGGTATGCAGCTGAGTGCGCAGACCAAAACTGTGGTTTTGTAGCAAGTTGAATAAAACACAGTTTTTTGGACGTAGCCCCTACACTGGGGGTGAACCATGTTATATCTGGTGTTGTGGTTTCTTGTGTTGTTTCTATTTCTGTTGTCTTTTATGCATTAATAACTATATACATTTGGTAAATTAGATCGCTGCAAATAACAAGCTTCGCTGCGAATTCCCTGTAGTGGGTTAAGCAAGTCACGGTTGTTTATCTATCTCGAAGTTGTATATGAATGAATGGTAAAGCTGTGTAATTATTGGTTAATAAGTTTATTAAAGGCTAAGGTATAGTAATACCCCTTTCTGCTTGCATAAACCTGATTCTGCGGCACCCCATAGCTGTTTCGGGTGAGACTGCAACCTGCGCACAGGTTGTTGCCGAAAGGGCCAACACTGTGGGTCTTTTGTTGGTGCGACATAAAAGGATTAAACCCGGGTCTGCCCTATTGCCCAACAACAGGATGATGCATTGCAGATGGTGATGAAACTAGAGGCTTCACCTCTAGTTGAAACTAGCACAGGTATGACAAATCTGCAAACCCAGTTGGCTAATCTCACGTTACACTTGCATGAGCTTAAGAAAGGGAAAGAGGTTGCGCAAGACATATGGTGCATAAAGTGTAAAGCATAAGTCCATACTAAAGACAACTGTCCATTTTTTGTAGAATATCTAGCAAGTGGGGCTCCTAACCCCTTACCACAAACCCACAGGCCGTGGTGTGAAATATGCAAAATGCGAGGACATCCACCTCAGCAATGCCCTCTACTTCAGAAGTACATGCAGACCCCTAAGAACTTATACTGTGTCTTTTACAAGTCCGTAGGCCATGATGAACACAATTGTAGAACCTATGATCTCATGGTAGACAGAAAACATGACTTGTACAGAGTCCAATCAGAGACACAATGTCCAGCAGCAGGACCACAACATGATCCGGCTCATGTTGGCCATGGCGGAGGATTCAGAGGATGAGGACGTGGAGGAGGCTTTGTCCATGGAGAAGGATTTGGCCGTGGTTGTGGACCAGTCACTTGTTATAACTGTGGAGTTCTAGGACATTATGCTAGGGACTATCAGAGCCCCACCACCACATGTAACTATTGTAAATCTTACGATCATGCTATAGAAGAATGCCCTACCTTGATAGCTAAGATCAGAGAACGTAAGCCACCAGTACACCAGAACATCCAGCTTATTGCTGCTGAGTAGGAAGAACAAGAACCAAGAGTCAACATTGTGACTCACAGCAGTGTTTCCACCAGTGGGACATCGTAGGATACTGAAAAGAACATAGGTCAGGAGTGGGTGCGTAAAGCTCCTA
Organism: Pseudotsuga menziesii; assembly: GCA_001517045.1. Classification (NCBI taxonomy): domain Eukaryota; kingdom Viridiplantae; phylum Streptophyta; class Pinopsida; order Pinales; family Pinaceae; genus Pseudotsuga; species Pseudotsuga menziesii. Next base: position 579,645 of record LPNX011221556.1, read on the forward strand.
ACAAAGCAACACCACTTGACCTATAGAAGAATAAATAGACATTTCAGGAAGCCAAGACTTTCTTTGATGACCCTATGCGATCTAGATCATGGGTACCGCCGTCTAGGGGCCTATCGTATCAAGCACCTTGTGGTGTTAGCCCCGTACAGATATCGCAGGCTACCACATCGGGCACATGCGATGAGGACGAATTGACAGGAAGTGTACAATCCTTCCTACAGAGTTGTTTAAAACTCATGAAAATTGAGCAAGCTATCGGAGAACTTCAGTGCATCATAGATCAATGTCATCCATCTTCTTCTGTGAGTAGTGCACAGCGCGCTATTCATAATATTATGGGACATACAAGAACAATAAGAGAGATGTGACTCACAGCATAGGTTGGAGAATTTGAAATGGATGAGGTGATACTAGATCTAGGATCAGAGGTAAATGTTTTGACTAAGCAGACATGGGAGTAGATGGGTAGCCCTAAGTTAGTCAGATCACCTATCCATCTGAGATTAGCTAATCAGCAGCGGGTATTGCCATTGGGCCGATTACCACAGGTGCCAGTCGACATTGACGGAGTTCGTAGCTCTACGGACTTTTAAGTTATAGAAATCATTAGGGATAGTAGACCATATCCAACACTACTAGGCATTGATTGGGTGATCGGTAACATGGCCATAATCGACCTCAAGAGAAGACAAATGACCTTTGAGGACATGCAGATTCGGGTCATCGCACCGTTAGATCCTCTTCAGGGTCCTAGATACATTGAACCTATCCGAGCAGAGGAAGAGGCACATAACATGAAGAGTTTCTATCAGATGACTGCGAACCAAAGTGACTACATCAATCCAACCGCAGAAGGGAACATTAGTTGGTGATGCAATAGCTCATGCGCATCGGATTCGGATGTTTGTCTAGAGAACTGGCAGAACAGACTTTATGAAGTCTCAGCGTGTAGATGTGTGTACATGACTAAGTCATTGCAATGGATTGGCGCATAGATCAATGAGATTCCATCATTTCATGGTCTAACAGATATCCAGGACTTTCTCATGCAATTTGAACAGCAAATTCCTCATGAGAAAAGGATCGCAACTATGGACCTTGCAGTACGAGCCACACCTACAAGATGGTGGTATGCACATAAAGAGAATATCACATCATGGGATGATCTTAAGAGATTGATGGTGATCAGATTCTCTACCGAAAGAGTGTATGTCCAGCAGCGATACACATGAGAAAGTGACCTCAGGTCACATATTCAGACATGTGAACATAATTGGTCGGACATTCCTGAGGATGAATGGGTTCAACGATTCATTCACACTTTGGACACAGTTCCAAGGAACTGGTACACAGAGGCTGAATTGCGCAAGGGAACGACTACATGGCCACTTATGATAGACAACTTTCTACTCACCTTCACTTTTGAATATGAGTATCCAAGTGTTGATCAGGCCCTAGATGTAATAAAGATTAAGATATTTGAGGACTGTACCCTATTAGTACATACTCAACCAGAGTGGGCCATTCAGTTAGAAGATGCGCTCGAGTGCTATAACTTCGCAGCAGAATCAGAGGATGAGGATGACGACCCTCACAACCTCATCATTCCAGAGTCAGAAGGGACTCGCGATGTTGATGGACCAAAGTTAGAAATTCCAGCGATGACAGAGCCCATCAAGACTGAAAAGATCAATATTGGCATAGACACAGAACCAAAGTTTACCTCTATTGGAGACTATTGGAACGATGAAACAGTTGGACATATTGCAGACTTGCTACATGACTATCAGGACCTATTTCCCACCAAGTTCACAGAGATGAAGGGAATAGTTGGCAACTTAGGAGTAATGAGGATACCATTGAAGGAGGATGCCAGACCAGTCAAGCAGCGTCCTTACAGATTAAATCCGCTCTATAAAGAAAAATTTAAGGATGATATCAATGAGATGCTAGCAGCAGGCATCATTGAGCCCATATAAGAAAGAGAATGGGTTAGCCCCATGGTCATCCAAGAAAATAAAACCAAAGGAGACATCAGGATCTGCATCGATCTGCGTAAACTCAATGATGCATCGCTTCATGATCCATTTTCGATGCCCCTCACTGATAAAGTGTTAGACAATGTGGGAGGATAGGAGGTCTACTCCTTCACTGATGGCTTTTCAGGCTACCACCAGATCAGAATTCATCCAGAAGATCGATCTAAGACCACCTTTGCAACAAAATGGGGCTCACTCCAGTATACGGTAATTCCCTTTGGTCTTAAGAATGCACCAGCTATCTTTTCTAGAGTAGTAGTTGCTATATTTAAAGAATAAATCCATAAATTATTAGAATTTTATTTCAATGATTGGGCTGTATTTGGATTGATTGACAAGCACATAGGAGATTTAAGACTAATGCTAGAGAAATGTAGGTAGTACCAGATTTCTCTAAACTTGAAAAAATGTATATTTTATGTGCCATTCGGTATTTTGTTGGGTCACATTGTTTGCAAGCAAGGCTTGATGGTAGATCCCATAAAGATTGTCATCATTGTAAATCTTCCAGCACCCAACTCAGTCAAACAATTAAGGACATTACTTGGTCATACCGGGTACTACAGAAAATTCATCAAGGGCTATGCAAAGATTACAGCACCGATGGAAAAACTGTTAAAGAAAGATGTAAAATTCCTATGGAATGAGGAATGCCAGCAAATCCTAGACACACTTAAAGAGAAGATGGTTACCACACCCATCTTAGTATTTCCAGACTGGACTAAGCCGTTCCATGTACATGTGGATGCATCCGGCATCGCACTAGCGATTGTTTTAATGCAACCAGGAGAAGGAGGTATCGATCATCCTATCGCATACTCCAGTAGAAAGCTATCGACAGTAGAAAATAACTACACCATGACAGAAAGAGAAGGCTTAGCTATGGTGTACACTCTACAGAAGTTCATGCACTACCTGTTGGGTGCCTCGTTCAAGATGTTTAATGACCATTCTGCTTTGAAGTATCTGGTCAACAAGCCAGTGTTAGGAGGAAGAATATGTAGATGGTTACTCTTATTTCAGGAGTATGATTTTGAGATCATTGTGAAACCATGAAAATTGAACATCGAACCTGATCATTTGTCGCGAATAGACTCAGGAGAAGAGCCAAGTAATCTAGAGGACAATTTGCCAGATGCACAGTTGTTTTCTATCCAGATCACAGATGAGTACTATGCTGATATCATCCACTTTCTCACAATAGGATGGGTACCTACTGAGTTTACTAAGCATCAAAAGAAGAAGTTGGTTGTTAAAGTAGCAGACTTCACCCTGATCATGGGACAGATATACAAGTTAGGTCCATATGAAGTCCTACGCAGATGTGTGATGCCGCATGAAAAAGAGGCTATTATCAAAGAGGCACATTTAGGTACCGCAGGAGGTCATTTCGCAGGAAAGCCGACTACGCAGAAAATCCTAGCTGCAGGATTATGGTGGCCTACAATACACAAAGAGACTAAGGACTTCTTCAGATGCTACGATATCTGCCAAAGGGTAGGAAAACCTTAACAATGAGATGAAATGCCACTGCGACTGCAGATTACGCTCCGTGCATTTGACAAGTGGGCTATAGACTTTGTGGGTCCTATCAACCCACTAGGAAAATGAACTGGTGAGAGATATATCATCACTGGAACAGAGTACCTCACCAGGTGGGTAGAGGCCAAAGTAGTAAGAAATTGTGATGCTGTTACAACCGCACAGTTCCTCTTTGAAAACATCATCAGTAGATTTGGATGCCCAGTAATTTTGATGAGCGATCAAGACACACATTTCTTGAACCACACCATTGAGGCCTTGACGGAAGAATTCCAGATACAGCACCATAAGAGCACTCCCTACCACCCACAAGATAATGGTATGGTGGAGGCCTTTAACGAGATTTTAGAAAATGCTCTTACTAAGATCTGCAACAGCCAAAGGAATGATTGGGACCTTAGATTTAACAATGTATTATGGGCGTATAGGACTACATGCAAGAAACTTACAGGACACACACCTTTTGGCTTGGTGTATGGACAAGAGGCTGTTATGCCTATGGAGTATATTCTTCCCAGTTTAACAATTGCTCAGATAACCGGGATGGCTGATACAGATACGGTGCATGAAAGGCTAGCGCAGCTGCTTGCCTTAAAGGAAGATAGATTCATCGTCGGATTCCATTAGAAAGTACAGAAAGCATGAGAGAAATCTTGGCATGATAGACACATTAAAAGTAAGACCCTTCAGATCGGAGACCTAGTACTCTTATACGACAGTGAGTTTATTAAGTTCCCAGGGAATTTCAAGACACATTGGTTGGGGCCTTATCAGATACAGCAAGTTACAGAGGGAGGGGCCATTTAGCTTAGCAAACTGGATGGGGAGCTTCTTCCCACATTGATTAATGGCAGTAGGCTCAAGCTCTATAGTGATATCCACTCCACCTCTCAGCCCTAGCTTAGACAGCTTATGTGGCGCAGATGTCCAGTGTAGTTGAAAGGAGGCATCACACTGGGAAATAGTCTACACCGGCAGGTATTCTAAGTATAAGGAATCTCATGAGGATAGTTCATTTTGCGCAAGTCATAAGCAGCTTGCGAAAAAAAAATGATGAAAAAAAATGCATAAGTTTGTTTGAGCAAGTGATGCGGTGGAGCATCGCAGCAACGCGATGTTTCTCTGTGCCATGTACCCAGTTTTACAACAAGACGGAGGGCTAGTCAAGTCACCTTATGACAGGCATTTATTGAAGAAATGATTGGTATACGTTACCATAGATCTGACAACAGCATAATCAATTGTCCAAATTTGGTAAATCTTCGACGAGACCGGCAACTTGCACACAGATTTCGAGGGAAATTGGATCGGATTTCAGCAATTAATGAGGATCAAGCTAACGGATGTGATCTCATCCATGCAATTAATACGACTGACGAGTTCAACCTAGATGACCGTTGCGTCTGGGATTATTTCCTCTAGCATAAAAGCAGAAATTATTCATTCAGGCGGGTTACATTTGTAAAGACCCGAGAGCTATAGAGTAAGTTATTGAGTTTCCCTGTGCAGAGTTAATTTCATTACAGAGTGCTGTGATTTCCATAATTCACATCCATTGCCCATCCAGAGTATTCCACCGAGAGGGTTCTGTCCGAGGAGGAACCTATAGAAGCCATTGTGAAATGCTTCGAGCATGGAGGTCTTGCAGCTGCTATGACAACGCTGCCTAAGGGTGTCACGCCAAGTTCATCATAGACAAGACAGCTACCAAGGATGAGGATTCAAGTGCAGGATGTAGAAGATGTCATCAAATTCTTTGCTGCAAAGAAGAAGAAAGATGAGTCGATAACTAAAGATAAGAAAGCAGAGCAGAAGAATGATGAGAAGAAATCTCTCGCCAGGAAGAAAGTAAAAATGAGAAAAAGAAGGCAACGGGAGAAGGAAGATGACCTAACTGATGAGCTAAGAGAAGGAAAAGAGATTGCCGAGGAAAAGTAACGACAATCTATAGATCATAGGCATCATGACTACCTGGAGCGATTTGCTGAGAAGAAAAGTGAAACAGAAAAGCAAATCAAACCAGTAGAGCTCGAGCGTGCAGACAAAGGATTGTTCTTGGAATGGAATTCATGGTTTGTTTCTCTTTCATATGAAAGGATCCAGACTGAATGAAATGTTTTGAGAAGGCTGAAAGATAAAGAAAAGCGGATATCTGGGGAAGGATTCTCAGAAGCTTAGGGTCCTTAAGGGAGCTGCTCACTAACGGAAAAATATGAGAGACCTATGAACTAAGAGCACAGAAGACTCCAGTATTAGTCAACCTATGCTCGACGTGGCACAAGAGTGTTTCGAGGCTATGTAGAACGAAGTCACAGGACTTCGGGACAAGTTTCAACAGACTTCGCAGGAAGCCAAGGAGAAGCTACAACAGGAGAATCCCACTGGTAGTGGGTCGAGGACGAGCCACAAGTAAGTGTTAGGGGACTCTTGGAGTAGGGTCCCACAGCTACATCGGAAGCTTCCATTTTGGCATATAGATAGTTTTGGCGAAGATGAAGAGATAAGGTAAAGATACGACGTCATAGCATGTTTCTAGCTGCAGAGCAGAGCCAGAAACCATGACTGTTGGGACAGAGAAGTCAAAGAAGACGATAGTACCTAAGCGGCCGAGAAGAGAGAGCTCACCCACTGCATTGAAGAGACAGGACGACTCGGCTACCCTCATAAAGGAAAAGGAGCGACGAGGCGGAGGTATTGAAGATGAAGGACAGAATATGGGAAGCGGTGCACAGTACCCATGGTCAATGCCGGGAAGCATGGAAGACTACAGAGAGCAGTGGTGTGATGGAAAGTGGCTACTCCAAGTACAGATATGCTGACTGTCACTATTTAGGGTTTTTGGGGTTACTGTTGGGACAGGCCCACAGTGTTGTAATGGCGAGACCTTCGAGCCGCCTATAAAGGGATGTATTTTTTATTGTAAAAGGGTTGGTTAGTTAGATAGTTGGCTGGTTGTTTTTTTGGTTGTTTAGGCACTTAAACAATTGTAATATAGAAGCCAAGCTCTGGTTCTATTATTAGCTGTAGTTATCTTACTGAACCAGTAGCTGGCTCATTGAGCTTGTATGTAACAATTCGCAGGGATTGAGAGAGAGGGAAGAAGATATTGTAGAGAAGAAATATAGAGGTAGAAAAGAGATCTAAGAGAGAAGGGCTCTAGGCTGTCTGCAGAGTTACCTAGAAGATCTCGAGCTGCATATGCGGTGCATCAGAACTGTGTTTACTTCCCCTGAGTTATAATATAGAAACACAGTTCTGTGGATGGAGCTTCTATCCTGGAAGTGAACCACATAAAACCTCAGTGTTATGTGATTGATTCATGTGATTGTGCTTATTTGTTGTATCTGTCATTCATTACATGAACTTTGCTTACAGTTGAATGTATGTATGTGTTATTCAGTTAGCAGCATTAGAAGAGGATAAATATAAGTTGAAGTCTTCAAGTATTCTGTATCAGAGATTTCTATGTTTCACTAAAGATAATTAAGAGCCGTAGTGTTAAATATCCTTGTATGTTGAAGTCCCGTAAGTCGGACACAAGTAACACTAAGTACGCTGAGTCGCAGCGGTAGGATATCGCAGAGAAGCGATATCGCACCATCAGAGGACCTGTGGTGTGCTGCAGTTAAGGATCTAGCATTGGAGAGAGTTACGTGTTGCCCAGGACGTGGTGACGTGATAAGGGCTAGAGTCACCGTAAGGAATAGGAAACTATGCGTTGCAGAGAGAGAGATCTCACGGGCTAAGAAGAGCTGCGAGACACGCACAGGATGTAACAAAACCTGGTCGAAGACACTTGAGTCTTTGGCCAACCCATTAGAATCACTTTGGGTGAGACTTCAGGTAGCTCTGCAGTCTATCGACGAAAGGACCAGTGAGCTAGGGGTGTTGTTGGTACATTACAGTAAACCTGGGTCTGCCCATAGCGACCAATAGGGATCTATGCAAATTCTGGTTTGTTCTTATTATTTCATCATTTCATTAACCAGTTCGATGATATCTGGGGATTTGTTTGATATATGAATTTTTTTTGCAGGTTATAATCTTTGCGTAAGCTAATATTGGACACACACCCATGCTAGATGTGCGCAAATCACAGTCAACTCACTGTTCATCCCGTCGATCAAACCACGCATTGTTCATTGACATATTCTAGAATGTTAAAGTATAGACTGATTTTCAATTGCTCTGTTTCCCATGCGCCTAATGACTAGATTATCCTTTCTATAGAAGGCCCTCCATCCTACCTTCTCTGTTAGACACCACGACTTATGCCCATGTCAGCAAGAAACAATATACTGTAGCTCACGGGAAAAAGCAGTAGAATGACTGTGTGTTGGCACATGATCAATTGTTTGTAATAATGATTGACTATTTTAGGAGCAGTCGACCACTAAAAGGGTCGACATGCTCATCCTTGTAAATGCTATATATACCTTCCTCCAAGCGAGAGCATAGTTAGCTAGCATGTTAATCATTCGAAGTTAGGAGAGAAAATATGTAATACTGTTTAGAATTTTAATATAAATCATATTTTTGTTGTTCATCTATGGTCCTGTCTCTGTAAGTGGTTGAAGTGAAACCCTAATTGCTGAGAGGGCCCCTCAACAACCAGCGGTCTCCATTTTCGTGCGTATTTTAGTCATTCCTTTCTTGCAGTTAGCGTAGTTTCATTTCTATTTTGTTTATGTAATTCAGTTTCATGTAATCACTTATTTAGTTATTTCCTGTACCATGTGTTTTATTATGAGTGTTTATTTGTAGTCAATACAATTTCATTTCTAGCATGACATAATAGCTTGCGCGCATAGTTAGTTACCTTTCAAGTCATTTTATAGTTTGATTGTTCAATTTTATATCGATAGTCACATAGATATGAATTTCTTTTTATCCTAGAATTAATTTAGAGAAAGCTTAGCTCTGATTATTTATGTTTTGTTATGAATTTATTTTGGTTATATCTTAGTTTGTTTTATAGACAATAGTTTCTTTATAATCATGAATTAGTATAAGTATTTTTGTAGTTACTTCGATTACTAACAAGTTTATTTACTGTGCTTTATGCATCTTGTTTCCATATGCACAAAGTCAGCTGATAATTAGATCATTTAGGCCACTTTCCACTATTTTCTATATATAGACTGTCATTCAGACCGCCTATTCATCCTTGCATTCAGACCATCCGTTCAGTCTGTTATCCAGTCTTTCATTCAGCCTTTGATGTTCCCATTTTGTTTTAAGCTCATTTAAAGGTTTTGTTTCTTTGGATTATTGAATTCTGTTCTTCTTTGGTAATTAGATAATGTTTATATTTACCATTGGAACCTTATATTAGGTTATTCAAAGTACTTATCAAGTTCCATCCTTATCTTTCACCTCTTCTTACCCTAGTATTCATTGAATTATGCTCTGTTCTATTTCTTTGGTTTCTGATCTTCTCACTTATTACTGTTATATTGTTTGATAATTATATCTCTAGTCTGGTTTACCTTTGTGTATATCTTTGCTTTTAGAGGAGCCTCTTTATCAAATTTTCTTAATTAACTTTTCTACTTGCTTTCTTAATCAAGTTTTCTACTTGCTTCTTTCATTAAGTTTTTACTTTTTTGTAAGTTAGATTTTCCCTTACATTTGCTTCATATAAGAATTGTTTATTTATAGAAGTAATCCTTAAAAAGAATCTTGTTTCTTAATAGATGAGTCATTTATAACATCTTCCTTAGTTAAGAGTCATTTTCTTATGGAATAAATCACCATGTTTACCATCACCTATAATTGGGCATTCCTTAGTTTGCACATATTCCTAGAAGTTAAATTAGATTTAATCCCATTCAGTTTCTTTACTTCTTTATAAGTTAATAATAGCAAGGCAGTCTCTTATCACAATCTTTGATAGGTTTTCCGCGTCATAATTGAATTCCCTATACATGTGCCTGAAGGATCAAGAAAGAAAACAATTCTTTAAGAGCCCAATCCTTTTCAACAAGCAATCATAACTCGGTCAATGGAAGCTGGTCACTAGTAAAAAATGAGAAATTAATAACTAAAAAAATGACTAAAATCACGCTATAAACAACTATTTTTGAGTCAGCAACTAATAGTAGCTAATTTCCACTATCTTATAGCTAGTCGTATTTCACTTAGTATTTAATAGCTTCACTTATTCATCATTGATTTAGTCATTAATAGGCAATGATTTAGTCAATGATTTTGTCATTGATTTAGTCACGGATTTAGTAACTGACTACAACAATTAATTACCAAATATACAACTAAATAAACTACTAGATGATAACATATTAATGACTAAGCTAAATAGGACTAAGATACAAGAAATTAGATACTAATATTCGTATATATGCGAATTTAGACATTTTTGTAGTCACAAATTTATGATAGGGCATGGAGGAATTGAACCACCAGCCTCCTGCCTATAATTAGGCAAGTGCTCTACCATTGAGCTAGCACCCTTTAAGAAGTTGTTATTGCTTGGCAATGATGATATTCAAACAAATTTATGATAGATAGCAATCTACAAACTACATAATTATTACTATTACAACTTACATTAGAGTAAATTTCAACTCAAAATGGGCCTCCTAAGGAAAATTAATAAAATAATAGTTAATATAATAAAATAATATTTATTAATTTTGGAGGAAGAAAAGAAAAAACTACTGTTTTGTTCGTATTTTCGACATATCTCCATGTGTTTTTACTCAAATTTCGATCAGGATAGCTTGTTGGATATGGAATTAAATTCCACATCCAACGAGTACCCACTCTACATACATTTGACTGGCCTGGCTACCCCCAAAACAAGAAATACTCGAAAAAATGTGATGATGATGTCATCATCACATTTTTTCAGGTATTTCTTGTTTTTGGGGTAGCCGAGACCTTCAAAAGTATGAAGAGTGGGTACTCGTTGGATGTGGAATTTAATTATGCATCCAATTGGCTCTCCCGATTGAAATTTGGGTAAAAGCATAGGGAGATATGTCGAAAATACGAACAAAAAAAGAAGTTTTTTTTGTGATACCTATCCACAAATTTATATTAAATTTTTTTTTAAGAGGTGCTACCTTTTTTAATTTTAAAGAATTTTGATTGGATAATACATGATGACATGGAATTTGTATTATTTTTGGAAGGCCCATTTTAAATTTAAATTTCCTCTCATGCCAGTAGCTAGTATTTATGATAAACTAATTCGTGAGAGCTATGTACAATTTTCCCTATCGGGCATATCCATTCATGTTACCAGAGAGAATGGAATACCTCTATGATGGATGTGATACCAATTAATTCAACCAATCTACATAATATCTCTTGGCGTGCCTAAATATATGAGAAAAATATCATTATATGAAATCAAGCAAAGTAAAAGTCAAATAAGGTAAGCAAATTTTCTCTTTCAATTCATTTGCAGTGAATGCTCACTTTCAATTCATAATGTTCATTAGAAGAAAACATACTAGGGACTTCATATTTGTACATTGCAAAGCCATGTATCAAATTCATACCTTCCCATGCTTTAGCAAGGAATCAATATCTGAATGTTTCTTCAAAATAAGCTGATTTTCATACTGGGAAAGGAGTTCACACTCTACTTTATACACATAAATATCCAAAAAGAAAACCAAAAAATGAAAAGAGGAAGATTGAACTAAAAGAGTCAAAACAATTTTGGTGTTCTGTGACATGAGTGATTGAATTTTAAATTAAAAATGAGAAAACTATTTGACATCAAGTTATGCACTCACAAGAACTCATACAAATGGAATCTTACCCCTATTAAATTTTTCTCATTGTATGCATGTAAATAATGACTAACTCTCTCTTTCTCAAGATTCAAGAATTCTCCATCTTGTAGGAAGATACACATTTTTTGCTTTATTTTATGGGTTGTTTCAGCAAGTGTTTGTACATATAAATTTGCATGACAAAAATGAAATTTAGGGAAGACCTTGAGGGTATAATCTAGACATGAATTTTCTAGAATCCATGAAGTATCCTTTCGAGAGTAGTATGCAGGCAGCAACACTATCTTCCAACATGGCTGATTGAAAGTCCGTCTCATTCTAATCCATGTTATGCATCCCAATCTCCACAAAGATGTCTAAAACATTTTTTTAGTAGTGCATGATCTATATGTTCTCCCTCACGTTCCTGATTAATCTAAGACAATCAACATAACCAATATATATCTAAGGTTACAAATCATGTAAAACCCAAAAATTTGTCTTGTCAGCAAATAGAACTTACTGTTATTTGTAGCTTGGCTCAGATCAAGAACATACAAGTGAAATCACTACATTTCTTACAGTAGTCTTCAGTTCAAGCAAAGGTTATGGTTTTGTAAAATTTGATGATCATTAGGCACAATGAAAATTTGGAGAAGCAAGAAAAGAATGGGGCTCCAGCTCATATTATTATAGAATTTGCTCAATTGCTAAAATTCCACATTGCTACCTATTTTGACAATGAGCTTCCTGGTTAGCCAAGGGTAAAGAATCCATCTTCATGATTGTTGTTGACATAACTGCTTTGTAACTTTCTGTAATGAACCAAATTATTTTTTTATGCTTGTGGCCATCAGGAAACCGAATGATCAGGATGACCCATTAAGTCCATATGCAGTAGACTGAAGTCCAAGGAAGGTCACATTAGAGAGAATTTAATGGGGAAGCGTGTATATTTTTTAGCCTGAAATTTCACGTACTTAAATTTTATGTCTTTTTCTATTTTGTGAGTGTTTCCCAGGCCTTGGTGATGAGTTTTCTGAGTTTATGAGTCACTCTCAAATGATGGTCTAGCTAAGTCATTCCCATGTCCAAGTTTATTAACATTCTCAGAAGATGTCATTAGAAATTTAGAGCACCAAGCCATGAATTATACCTTGGATAATTCTGTCTTAGGCAATGCATTATCACCAATACCACTATCCTTCATGAATCCTTTATAGGATTCTTTGTAACATACATATATAAATTTTGAATACTATGTAGGTTCATTTATATTATTCTCGAGTATTCGAAGTTTTCCTTCTTTATTTAGTTGACTTCAACATTATGTAATGTATCTCATTTCTAAGTCAGAACATTTTATAGGTCACTATTTTGACACTCAAGACCAATTGGATTATAACATTTCCATCGACAATCCCCTTATTAGGGAATACTAACAACCTCTTAAGGACCCAAAGATGTACTGTTTCTATTGTTTTTTTTAAATAATATTCACAGATTAAATGTCAAGGTTCTAAAAAGGATGTAGTGCATGAGTCAAGTAATACACCTATTTTTAGCTACTTGTGCATCTAGCTGCAAACTCACTTTAAAATCCATTTTTGTCCAACTGTTGATTTTTTATCTAAATTTTTCGGTTGTGTAGTTTTCCAATATTTACTGCTCATGATGGTATGTGTGATAGGGTTTATTCCATCTTGCAGGTACCAATTGGGGGATGTTTTAGTAAAATTGATGTACCAATCAGTAATTGTATTAACAATGGTATCAACAAGATTTTTATCTTGACACAATTTAACTCTCAGTCACTTAATTGCCATCTTTCTCACACATACAATTTTGGGAATGGTGTAAACTTTGGGGATGTCTTTGCGGAGGTATGAATACAAGTTTTTAGTATCTTGTACATTACTTCTTCACCCTTTGCAATACAATTTCATTCTTTACATCTCTGCAAACATTAGATGTGATAAGAAGAATGGATTGCAGGGTTGTGTGGTGATATGTAAATCAATATTCTAGCAAATTGAAGTTTATGTGCTTGGAATCCGATTAGAAAATCTCCACTTCAACACCTTCACCAAATGAGTCTTTTATCATTAACTATATTCCAAAACACTATTTGCAACTAGGGAAACAAAAAGTTGACAAAATCCAGGAAGATAGATTCTTTTCTGTTAAGAATCCCATTTCGATTTTGATGGATCAAGGATGGTTTTGACATTGATATATATTTGCATTCTAGAATATGGGCATTTTATCCTATGGTTAAGAAGGCATTTCAAACTCTCATACTATTCAATTTCAATTCCATGTATTATGAATGTTAGAGATTATTGACCTATCTATCTGCATGCTTAATCTCTTTTGCAAAACAACCTCTAGCAGCTACTCAGACCCCGTGTGAAGATGGAAAGAAGTGGTATCAGGGAACTGCAGATGTAGTGCGACAACTCACTTGGAATTTTTAGGTAAGTACACATTATTTGAGACTTCTACAAGGCAGAATAATCATGGGATTCCCATTCAATTGTTAATGGGTTGGATTACCTTCCTTACAATTGCCAACTTCTCTTGTAGGATTATTCCAAGAACAAATGTATAGATAACTTATTTATTTTGTCTAGTGACTATCTATATCATATGGATTGCATGGATTTCATACAAGTTTGTATATAGTTGCATTGTGTAACTACTTGTATGTTCAACAGTCCATCTCTGCATTCATTGATCTTTTATGAAATCTATTGTTTTAGAGAGTGACCTGAATGATTCCCCTTGGATTTTTTCTGTGTATTAAGACATTCCCTAAGTTGATTTAAGGAATTAACTAGTTATAAACATGTCTTCTTCATGTAGAAGCACATTGATACTGGGGCTCATATCACAATCTCCTCTGTCCCAATGGATGACATGTATGATTCTTTGCCATCAAGAGCATTTCATATTGAAGTTGTAGGTGATAAACTACTTTTCTATCTGAAAATATCAAATGGAGTATTGTATTGAATGAACATATTTTGACCTTGCAGTGAATTTAACATCATGTTATGTGCCCTACTATCTATCTATCTATCTATCTATCTATTTATCTTTAGATATTTGAATGGGTACATCTAGAAATGCAAAGTCCACTTGTGATGCCTCAATAAATTTACCCAAAAGTGTACTGAAGCAATGGGCTTAGAAAAAAAGATATACTAAAATGGCATTCATCCTTTTTCTATACTCACCTGCAATAGCCATCAATAGTGGATGCATGTTAATCGTGTAGTAGAAGTTTGTCAAAAATATATAGCTAAGTTGTCATGTAAATAATTGGATGGAGTGCAGTAGATATGCAATTTGTTATTCTTAAATATTATATAATTGTAATGTATTAACATGTAATACTTAGCAACAGGTATGAGAAATTGCAATGAAATGAAGAAGATTTTCTGGTAACTTTTCTGACATCAAACAAGTGAAGTAACCGTATCTTACCTATTTAAACAAATATTAGGAGCCATGTCAACTTTTTAAGTTGTTGGATGTCAATGTTTAGATAAATAAAATCTATGTCCACCTATTCATTTTTTATAAAGTATTAGAAGGAGACATGGAGCATAAATCCATGGATATTTAGAACAGCCAATACTAGGTAGGTTTTCCAACCACATATGAATATTTCGCTCGAAAACAACTAGCAACATATAAGAGAATGAGCATGTGTGCTCTTTCCAAAGATCATACTAATGCAATTAGTTTCTCTCCTTTGTTTGATATTTTCTTCTATGTTCAAACCTCAGAAGCTAATGCCTTTAGTAACATTGAAGTTTCACATTGGAGAAATGTGATAAATAGATGGATTGCAAAAGGTTACAAACAATCTATTTGTTCTTCTATGGGACAGAATTCTATCAAAAGTTTGAGTTATTGTTTCTCCAAACAGCGAGTCATTGTTTCATCACCAAATATTTAATTATTATCTAAAATTTGGCATGAAATCCCATTCGTTGGCTCTTCAAAAATACTTTCTAGAGGGGAGTCTGAGTGTAAAAAATGACCCAGTCATTTTCTCTTTCAAATATATAGGATGCTTGTCAATATATTGACTTGCTATAGTCTGCCACAATAATTCTCTTTTGTTTCCTTCTGACTAGAGGGCATAACATATCTTTGTAAATCATGCTAGTCTGGGAAGTAGGGGGTATCAATATGGGAATATCAGTATGCAACAAAATAATGAAAAAGAAGATAACCATGCGTATGACTTGATGTTCTTCAACGCTAATTGGGAAATATGCGAACATTTTAGGCTAAAGAAGCTCTGGTTATAATGATTTTTATATAATATAAATATGTTTAAATTTAGAATACATTTACTGTGATTTCTTTCCTTTGGATTTCGTTATAGGCATTTTGACCAAGTATTTCATTTTTCTATAGGAGACATTTTAAGCCATGGTTGACAGTTTTCTGAGATTTTTGGAACTCTGCAGCGTCTATGGGATTCTTAACTTAGCCATAAAGGTGCTGGGGTTATCAGATTGTTTATTATCATGTTTGTGCTCCTTCATAAAACTAGGTAGCCCAAAAATATAACTAGGGCTCAGCAAATTCTTGGCATCTATAGACATGGCAGTTTCTAGGCATTTACTGGTGGCCTGTAGGTTGTTGAGTCATACTCAGTTACTCACGAGTCAAACTCATTCAACAAAAGCATGACTCAACCCAAGTCATTTTGACTCATTTGGCGCACATGCAGAGTCAACCTCAGATACTTGCAAGTATGGTAATAGAAAATAGGAGATGAAAGGAAGCCTATTGCTTGATTCTTGGGAAGAAATGCATTCTGATATATGGAGGAAATGAGTCTCAAATAATATAGTATTACATGTGACATGCCAACAAAGTTTGTCCATCCCTTATAACTCAAGCATGGGGATGGGATTATGCCTGCAAACAATATTCTTATGATAAGCATTTCAACAATACCATGTCAATCATTTCCTACATAATTTAGAACATTCATAGAAATGTTGCTCACATGAAACAGTATGATGATCTCATTTGATGAAGGAATGTACCTGACAAAAATATGAATATTTGTGTGAAATGGTATGTTGGAAAATGCAGCGCATTGTGTTTCCACACCTACAAGTCACCTATAAAGCATAAAATATTTAATATGAAATCATTAAACAAGAACAAAATATGGCAGCATTAGAACCTAATACACTTGATCTCAAGAGAAAACTACTTTTTTCCTAACACACCTTATTGCAGCCATTCGTCTTGATTAACTTGGCCTTTCAAGAGTTACATTCTCTTATCATAGCCTTTGTCATCATCTATATCCAAATAAAATTTTATTGTAATTAGTAGAAAAAAAGAACACAAACAACAATTAGATACTGAGGCAAAATCTCCTTCACTGGAAATACAAATACTTTATGTTCATGAATAGCTTAATCTAGAAAATGGGAATCTTCTACAAAATGAACCAACTAAGAAATATAGATAGTGAAATCTAAGAAATGTATTTCATTAACCAGTAAATAAAAGCTGGAAATTTTCAAAAGATTAACCAGTAATTCATATAGGTAATACCTCTTCAACTTTCCTCCGAAGTGCAATCTCAGATATGAACTGCATTGCTCCTTGGCTCAAAACATGACCATTTGAAGGGCTATTTCACTATTCAAAAAGTGCATCACGCTAGAGGAAGTACATAGGTCAGGGAAAAAGAAATATTAGACCTCTTTATTTCAGTTTGAAATTGTATTTTCTAGCTGTACTTTCCATTATTAGCTGCATAAATAAACATCAGTCATTTACCTTTGTATCTATGCATATATTTTCTATGTTTGTGTTCAATATTGTGGAGGGTTATTGTGTTATTAAAATCTGAGAATCATAACTACCCTCTCCAAAAGCTTGTTAAATTCTCCTTTTATGGATATATGAATGGTGAATGAAAGAACTCAATTGCATGTGTTTTAATATTTCTTTCCATATTAATATGGAATCTATTTGAAGTATATAATGTACCATTAACATCCCAAATTTTGAAATTAAGCATACAACAAATCAGATCCAGTTTTAAGGAACCTACAGGAAGTCTACAGCAAGCCATGAATTATACCTTGGATAATTCTGTTTTAGGCAATGCATTATCACCGGTACCACCATCCTTCATGAATCCTTTATAATATTCTCTGTAACATACATATAGAAATTTTGAATACTATGTAGGTTCATTTATATTATTCTCGAGTATTAGAAGTTTTCCTTCTTTATTTAGCTGACTTCGACATTCTGTAATGTATCTCATTTCTATGTCAAAACATGTTTATAGGTCACTATTTTGACACTTGAGACCAATTGGATTATAACATTTCCATCGACAATCCCATTATTAGGGACTACTAACAACCTCTTAAGGACCCAGAGATGTAATGTTTCTATTCCTTTTTTTAATATAAAATTCACAGAAAAATATCAAGTTTATAAACACGATGCAGTGCATGAGTCAAGTAATACACCTGTTTTTAGCTGCTTGTGCATATAGCTGCAAACTCACTTTAAAATCCATTTTTGTCCAACTATTGATTTTGTCATCTAAATTTTTCAGTTGTGTAGTTTTCCAATATTTACTGTTCATGATGGTATGTTTGATAGGGTTTATTCCATATTGCAGGTACCAATTGCGGGATGTTACAGGCTAATTGATGTACCAATCAGTAATTTCATTAATAGTGGTATCAACAAGATTTTTATTTTGATGCAATTTAACTCTCAATCACTTAATCGCCATCTGGCTCACGCATATAGTTTTGGAAATAGAGTAAAATTTGGGGATGGATTTATGGAGGTATGAATACCAATTTTTAGTAGCTTGTACATTACTTTTTCACCCTTTGCAATACAATTTCATTCTTTACATCTATGAAAACATTAGATGTGATAAGCATAATGGATTGTAGGGTTGCGTGGTGATCTGTAAATGAATATTCTGGCAAACTGAATTTTATGTGTTTGGAATCCGATTAGAAAATATCCACTTCCATACCTTAACCAAATGAGTCTTTTATCATTAACTATATTTCAAAACACCATTTGCAACTAGGGAAACAAAAGTCGACAAAATCTAGGAAGAGAGATTATTTTCTGTTAAGAATCCAATTTCTATTTTGATGGGTCAAGGATGGTTTAGACTTTGACATATATATGCATTCTAGAATATGGGTATTTTCTCCTCTAGTTTAGAAGGAATTTCAAACTTTCATACTATTCAATTTCAATTCCATGTATTATGAATGTTCTAGATTGTTGACCTATCTATATGCATGCTTAATGTCTTTTGCAAAACAACCTATAGCAGCTACTCAGACCCTAGGTGAAGATGGAAAGAAGTGGTATCAAGGCACTGCAGATGCAGTGTGAGAATTCACTTGTATTTTTTAGGTAAGTACACATTATTTGAGACTTCTACAAGGTAGACTAATCATGGGATGTCCATTCAATTGTTAATGGGTTGAATTACCTTCCTTATATTTGCCAACTTCTCTTGTAGGATTATGCCAAGAAAAAATGTATAGAGAACTTCTTGATTTTGTCTGGTGACTATCTATATTATATGGATTACATGGACTTCATACAGGTTTGTATATAGTTGCATTATGCAACTATGTTTTCAGCTCAATAGTCCATCTCTGCATTCATTTATATTTTATGAAATCTGTTCTTTTAGAGAGTGACCTGAATGATTCCCCTTGGATGTTTTTTGTGTATTGAAACCTTCCTTAAGTTGATTTCAGGAATTAACTGGTTCTAAACATTCCTTCTTCATGCAGAAGCACATTTATACTGGGGCTGATATCACAATCACCTATGTCCCAATGGATGACAGGTATGATTTTTTTCCATCAGGAGCATTTCATATTGAATTTGTAGGTGATAAACTACTTTTCTATCTAAAAATATCAAATGGAGTATTGTATTGAATGAACATATTTTGACCTTGGAGTGAATTTAACATATTGCCAGGTGTCTTTCTATCTATCTCTATATCTATCTATCTATTTATCTTTAGATATTTGAATGGGTACATCCAAAAATGCAAAGTCAACTTGTGATGCCTCAATAAATTTACCCAAATGTGTACTAAAGTAGTGGGATTAGAAAAAAAGATATACTAAAATGGAGCTCATCCTTTTTCTATACTCACCTACAATAGCCATCAATAGTGGATGCTTGTTAATCGTGTAGTAGAAGTTTGTCAAAAATATATAGCTAAGTTGTCACGTAAATAATTGGATGGATTGCTATAGACATGCAATTTGTTCTTCTTAAAGAGTATATAAGTGGAATGGATTAACATGTAATCTTTAGCAATAGGTATGAGAAATCACAACGAAATGAAGAAAATTTTCTGGTAACTTTTCTCACATAAAATGAGTGAAGTAACTGTATCTTACCTATTTAAAGAAATACTAGGAGACATGTCCACTTTTTAAGTTGTTGGATGTCAATGTTTAGATAAATAAAACCTATGGAAACCTATTCATTTTTTCTAAAGTTTTAGAAGGATACATGGAGCATAAATCCATGGAGATTTACAACAGCCAATAATAGGCAGGTTATCTAGCAACATATGAATTTTTCACTCTAATCATTCCACACAATTTGTATTGCTAGGACATTGAGTGCATTATATTTGTAACAAGGGGAGATTGTAGGAAATTCTTCAAATAGTGTAGATTCCTTGACACCATGTAATGAGACAATATCTAGTAGATGCTTTGGATACTGTTATCACTCCAAGAAACTCCTCTAGGTTGCATTAGAGGAAATTTGGGGTCTAAAATGGGCCTTATAAGAAAACGTGCCAAAATAAGTTTTTGTGAGTTGGAATTCAAGAACCAATAGAATTTCAATAAAATAAGTCAACCATAATGGTTGAATTGACATATTTGTCATTAAAAACAACTACTTTTTTTGTTCGTATTTTCGACATATCTCATTTTTTTTTGTTGCTTAAATTTCGATCGGGAGAGCTCGTTGGATGCGGAATCAAATTCTGCATCCAACGAGTACCCACACTGCATACTTTTTATGGACCCCGCTACCCCAAAAACAGGAAATACCTGAAAAAACATGATGATGACATCATCATCACGTTTTTCAGGTATTTCTTGTTTTTGGGGTAGCGGGGTCCATAAAAAGTATGCAGTGTGGGTACTCATTGGATGCGGAATCAAATTCCGCATCCACTGAGCTCTCCCGATCGAAATTTGAGTAAAAACACAGGGAGATATGTTGAAAATACGAACACAAAAAGTAGTTTTTTCTTTCTTCCTCCAAAATTAATCAATATTATTTTATTATTTTAACTATTATTTTATTATTTTAACTATTATTTTACTATTTTTCTTAGGAGGCCCATTTTAGACCCCAAAATTCCTCTAATGTAGCTCGAGGATGCCTAGTAACTTAAATGTTTTTATGGTTTTATAAGTGGATCAAGTCATGTGACCTACAGGACCTCACACTCTCAAGACATGCATCAAACTCAATCAGGGATAAGGCTTCTAACTACCACTATTCAAAGGTTTGATAATATGGTGCAGAGATGGAGAACTTATCATGCTGGTAGAATAATACATAAAACAAATATATATAAATGGCTAATCATAACAAGGAAAGTACTTATAATTAAAATCATCAACATGCAGATAGGATGACAACTATCAGACATCAAATAACATGAATAAACCTGAACAACCCATTCAAGCATAAGCACAGAACATACAAGATATGGAAGCTAAACATATGATAGCAAAAGAGTTTATCTTAGGTCATGAGCAATATGAGAAGCTTGATAATAGTAATGGTCTACAGGTCCCCGAAGTCAAACCTTTCCTATAACATAAGTCTTAGGATTTATAGCCTTTACAAAAATACTTAGATCCTGAAAATTGGATTTGTTTTACTAGAAATAGATAAAATTAATGTTTTTGCAAAATTAGGTCAAAAACCCTAACTTAACTACTAGTTTAACTAACTCTAAAATGTGATCACTCTTGGAACCTTTTGATGACTACAGTGAGTACTGGAGGAAAGATGTAACCAGTATTCTGATGGATGAGCCACTCTTGGTTAAAATAGGTAGGGTTTTGTTACCCTCTCCTCTTTGATGTATCCCCAAAACTGGAACATACATCCTTTGATGGTGCACTTCAGCAACTTTCAGCTTTTACACTTCACCCCTCAAATATTTATGTTTTCCCAAAACAAGCCCTTTCTGCAAAAATTTGATTATGTTCCTTTTCTACTTTCAATGGTTAAGGAATCAAAATTTTGGGTCTGTTAGATGTCAAAAGCGCTTCTTTCGGTGGCTTATGAACCACTTCAGCATCCACCTAAGCCATTGAAAGCCCTGTTTTTTGCAAAATTTGTCATTCACCTCCCAACTTCATCCTTTTCAATTTTTTCGTTGATATTCTGGTATTTCTTCATCTTGCATTAGATTTGAAACATCATGGGCTACCTCTGGATCCTGAAAGTTTGTTGCTGCCTCTGCTAGGGTTTCCAGTACAAGATGAGTTTGAGGGCTAGGGTTTGCATTTTTCTTCTATAATCTCATCAATAGGATCATTGTATAAAGTCTGTGTTTTCCTTCATCATCCTTGGATTCCTTCTTTTCAATAGGACATACACTCCTCTCATCTCCTAAACAAAATTGTGCAATTACTTATTTCTCTTGGTCAACATTCGATTGTTTGTCCTTATCTCCCTATCCAAAACCTCTCTAGTTCATGTATTTGCTCTAGTAGCTGGTTTACTTTATGAGACCTAGGTTTTCTTGAGGAGGTCTCTACTACTTGTTCATATTTCCCTTTCTTAGGTGTCGGTGAAGGAAACTTTTCTTGTTCTGCTGTCACCTGCCCTATTAGGTCAACTTTTTCCCTAAAAATTTGGCCAAACTGCTGAAAAATGGGGCTCAGAGATGCATTTGGGTATCCAAATATGTGATACTTGTGTATAAACTGAAAGAGGTTTTTGTAGAATGTGTTTTTTTGAGAAATAACCTCTCTCAATTTCTTTAAATTCGTTTCCATTTTCCAAATAATGGTATTTCAAAAACACATGTAAAATAGGGAAAACATGGGATCCAAAAGTTAGGGCTCAAAGATGGATTCGATTCTCCTAATATGAAATACCTATAGGAAACCTTAGAGAGGTTATTGTTCTCTGACATGTTGGAAACAAAAAATTCTGAGCGTTTTGCAAAAGGATTCTCCAGTACCTCAAAATCACCATTTTAAAATGATGCATTTTCATAGTAAAACACTAATTTCGGTGGCTTAGAGCGCCTTGAAATTTTGGTTTTAGCTGCTGAAAGTTTGGTTTTGGTGGCTTAGAGACCATTTTGAAACTACGCTTAGCCACGAAAACCTATGTTTTGAGTTTTTTGAGTGGGTCCTCCTCCCTGTGCCTGCAAAATTGAAATTCAAATCATGTGGAGGAGGTTAGCGGACTCGTTTTCGCACATGACCTCGAGTAGTAAGGATGCATGCAACAAATGAGGAGTGTACTGAAGGTATGGTGCTGATTTTGAGGGGTTAACTATTTGATTGGTACTTGAATGAGATTATGGTGAATTCTCATTAGAGGAATTTTGAGGTCTAAAATGGGCCTCCTAAGGAAAATAATAAAATAATAGTTAAAATAATAAAATAATATTTATTAACTTTTAAGGGAAAAAAGAAAAAAACTACTTTTTGTGTTCATTTTTTCGACATATCTCCCTGTGTTTTTACTCAAATTTCGATCGAGAGAGCCCGTTGGATGCAGAATTTGATTTCGCATCCAACAAGTACCCACACTGCATACTTTTCATAGAACCCGCTACCCCCAAAACAAGAAATATCTGAAAAATGTGATGATGACATCATCATCACGTTTTTTCAGGTATTTCTTGTTTTTGGGGTAGCGTGGTCCATCAAAATCATCACGTTTTTTCAGGAATTTATTGTTTTTGGAATATCTAGGTCCATCAAAACTATGTAGTGTGGGTACTCGTTGGATGAAAAATCAAACTCCACATCCAACGAGCTCTCCCGATCGAAATTGGAGTAAAAACACAGGGAGATATGTCGAAAATATGAACAAAAAAAATAGTTTTTTTTATGACAAATATGTCAATTCAATCGTTATGGTTTACTCATTTTATTGGAATTCTATTGGTTCTTGAATTCTAACTCATAAGAACTTATTGTTGGCACGTTTTCTTATAAGGCCCATTTTAGACCCCAAATTTCCTCTAATGGGTGATATCCATGAGATAGATAGCCTAGAAATCATTTTAATGTGAACTTGGTGTTTCGTGGAGGTTTACTGCAATCGTGGGATAGATGGAGGGGAGGCTAGGGCTTAGATTTCCATTACTCTTTTGAGATCAATAATGACTTCTTAGCCATCAAATCATGCTTTACTGTAGTTCCCTGACCTTTTAGGTGGTTAATCATGCTAAATTATGACATGCCTCATGCTGATGAATTTGATTTTGATGGGCATACAACCATTTTCACTTTTCATCCTTTTCGATGGTTAACAGTATTTAGGGGTTTGTTTTTTTAGCTGCTGAAATTCAGGCCTTTCGGTGGCTAATGAACTATTTGAAAGTTTGACCAAGCCACCGAAAGCTTATTTTTCCAAAAACGTATCTCATTTTCTTTCGGTGGTTAATGTCCTCCTACAAACACTCTCTAAGCTGCCGAAACCAAATCTTTTCAGTGGCTAATGAGCTGTCAAAAAAATTGCCTAAGCCATCAAAAGTCCTTTTCCCTGAATTTTAATAAGAACGTGATGAGAAAGATTTCGGTGGATAATCATGGTCCTACGTTAAACTATAAGATGCCGAAAGATAGGATTTTTAGTGGCTAATGAGCTATTGGAAATCTCACCTAAGCCACCGAAAGCTAAAAATTTCAAATTTATCAAATAACAGAACATCAGATACCTCAAATTTGTTAGTCATCCCAATATCTTTCATAATATGACTTGTTCATATTTCCCTTTCTTAGGTGTCGGTGAAGGAAACTTTTCTTGTTCTGCTGTCACCTGCCCTGTTAGGTCAACTTTTTCCCTAAAAATTTGGCCAAACTGCTGAAAAATGGGGCTCAGAGATGCATTTGGGTCTCCAAATATGTGATACCTGTGTATAAACTGAAAGAGGTTTTTGTAGAATGTGTTTTTCTAAGAAATAACCTCTCTCAATTTCTTTAAATTCATTTCCATTTTCCAAATAATGGTATTTCAAAAACACATGTAAAATAGGGAAAACATGGGATCCAAAAGTTAGGTCTCAGAGATGGATTTGATTCTCCTAATATGAAATACCTATAGGAAACCTTAGAGAGGTTATTGTTCTCTGACATGTTGGAAACAAAAAATTCTGAGCATTTTGCAAAAGGATTCTCCAGTACCTCAAAATCACCATTTTAAAATGATGCATTTTCATAGTAAAACACTAATTTCGGTGGCTTAGAGCGCCTTGAAATTTTGGTTTTAGCTGCCGAAAGTTTGGTTTTGGTGGCTTAGAGACCATTTTGAAACTATGCTTAGCCACGAAAACCTATGTTTTGAGTTTTTTGAGTGGGTCCTCCTCCCTGTGCCTGTAAAATTGAAATTCAAATCATGTGGAGGAGGTTAGCGGACTCGTTTTCGCACATGACCTCGAGTAGTAAGGATGCATGCAACAAATGAGGAGTGTACTGAAGGTATGGTGCTGATTTTGAGGGGTTAACTATTTGATTGGTACTTGAATGAGATTATGGTGAATTCTCATTAGAGGAATTTTGAGGTCTAAAATGGGCGTCCTAAGGAAAATAATAAAATAATAGTTAAAATAATAAAATAAGTGTTAAAATAATAAAATAATATTTATTAACTTTTAAGGGAAAAAAGAAAAAAACTACTTTTTGTGTTCATATTTTCGACATATATCCTTGTGTTTTTACTCAAATTTCGATCGAGAGAGCCCGTTGGATGCAGAATTTGATTTCGCATCCAACAAGTACCCACACTGCATACTTTTCATAGAACCCGCTACCCCCAAAAAAAGAAATATCTGAAAAATGTGATGATGACATCATCATCACGTTTTTTCAGGTATTTCTTGTTTTTGGGGTAGCGTGGTGCATCAAAATCATCACGTTTTTTCAGGAATTTATTGTTTTGGGGGTATCTAGGTCCATCAAAACTATGTAGTGTGGGTACTCGTTGGATGAAAAATCAAATTCCACATCCAACGATCTCTCCCGATCGAAATTTGAGTAAAAACACAGGGAGATATGTCGAAAATATGAACAAAAAAAATAGTTTTTTTTTATGACAAATATGTCAATTCAAAAGTTATGGTTTACTCATTTTATTGGAATTCTATTGGTTCTTGAATTCTAACTCATAAGAACTTATTGTTGGCACGTTTTCTTATAAGGCCCATTTTAGACCCCAAATTTCCTCTAATGGGTGATATCCATGAGATAGATAGCCTAGCAATCATTTTAATGTGAACTTGGTGTTTTGTGGAGGTTTACTGCAATCGTGGGATAGATGGAGGGGAGGCTAGGGATTAGATTTCCATTACTCTTTTGAGATCAATAATGACTTCTTAGCCATCAACTCATGCTTTATTGTAGTTCCCTGACCTTTTAGGTGGTTAATCATGCTAAATTATGACATGCCTCATGCTGATGAATTTGATTTTGATGGGCATACAACCATTTTCACTTTTCATCCTTTTCGATGGTTAACAGTATTTAGGGGTTTGTTTTTTTAGCTGCTGAAATTCAGGCCTTTCGGTGGCTAATGAACTATTTGAAAGTTTGACCAAGCCACCGAAAGCTTATTTTTCCAAAAGCGTATCTCATTTTCTTTCGGTGGTTAATGTCCTCCTACAAACACTCTCTAAGCTGCCGAAACCAAATATTTTCAGTGGCTAATGAGCGGTCGAAAAAATTGCCTAAGCCATCAAAAGTCCTTTTCCCTGAATTTTAATAAGAACGTGATGAGCAAGCTTTCGGTGGATAATCATGGTCCTACGTTAAACTATAAGCTTCCGAAAGATAGGAATTTTAGTGGCTAATGAGCTATTGGAAATCTCACCTAAGCCACCGAAAGCTAAAAATTTCAAATTTATCAAATAACAGAACATCAGATACCCCAAATTTGTTAGTCATCCCAATATCTTTCATAATATGACTTGAAATATTCATCCTATCAAAAATAAATTGTATGAGTGAACTTATTGAAAATAAATTTATTTTGGGAGATAACATCTGGCTCGTACTCGGGGATGGGAACCTCCCTATGAGGTCCCAAGAACCCTAGACCAAAATTCCTTTCCTGGAAAAGAATAATTAAAGATATCTTATAGTGTTCCATTGGACATGGAGTCATTTGTCTTTTATAATTGATCCGCTACAACCTACCTGTAGCCCGCTTTGCTTATTCATGAAAACAACTGAAAATGACCTAGATGCTCATATTAAGAGATTATTTTCATATCTTTTCCTACTCCTAATTATAATCAGTAGAGGGTTCTTATAACGTGACATCATGCTTCCAATAAAGCCATGTCAGAAGTTGCTCTGCTAAACTTATCCTTGATCTTGAGCCAAAAAATAAATGAAACCCTAGCGTGCAACAATGTAGTTTCAAAGGGTGATGGAACCAGCTATCATCTGACAAAAATATTTTGATATCTATGCTGCTTATAAGTTCCAAATAGTGAGCAACAAGGTCATAAAAACCATAAAGGAATACCTCTCTATGTTGTTGTTCCAAATGAATGAAATGCTGCTCCTAGATGCTTTCAGTGATCTCCATGTCAACTGTAGATTACTCAGCCTCTAAATGGGAAGGATGAGTTATGCCTTTTTGTTCTCGACTTTTCAAATCATTATCTTCCTCTTCATATTTATTGCATTCTTCCTTTGTCTGTAAATAAAAAAACTGAGGGTTTCCTTTAGTATTTGTTGCAGATCCAAATTTGTTACATGTTGTTCCTTCAATCTGCTCATTATCTTTCGGGCTTCTAGAGGGGACAAACTGATCTTCTTGACACCCTAAGTCAGCATATGTGTTTCGTACAAAGTTAAAAGCATCTATATTATGGTTAAGCTTTTGAAGATCATTAATATCTCGATCACAATGAGAGGTGTCCCCTATTGCAGCATACTCAGTCATAGCTATCATTAAAAACAACATGCATATGTCTCTGATCATCTCCTTGCTGAAAAGTAGAACTAAAATAAATTCCAGAAGTGGACAAATCCTCAGAAAACTTAAAATCTTGTTCTTCATCATCAACAGTCTTTCCATCAAAATTTAAAATGAAAGGTGCATAAGGAGAACAACAATTTTCTTGTTGTTCTTCTTTATTACTTGACGACATCTGTAAATTTATCTCCTCTTGTCCATTGTTGTTTCCCCTATTCTGTAAAACTGAAAAGTGTGGATAGATCTTACGGATTTCTATTGGCTTTTGACAAACAGAAAACTGATCCTCATGGTTCATAATTAAAGATATTAACTCTTCAGATTTATGGAAATCAGAAATAATAGTATTAAGAGAACCTTCAGCTTCTTCATTACTCCTTTCTAATTTATGTGTATGGGAAAGTACTTTATCATGAAGATCATAAGAGAGATGAGGTAGCTCTTAAGGGAGATATTCTTCTCTATATACCTTTTCATCCTTAGAATGCAACTTATATTCTTCACAACAATTGTCAAATGCAAAATCATCTAAATAGTACCTTTTACAATGCTCAGTGAATGCTTTCTGAAAAATCCTTCAATGATGAAATACTGGAAGGAGGTAAAGAAAAATACCACTGACGTGCATCACCATATAATGAATACATGAAAATATTCATGATGCTGATCTAATAGATCCATGCATTCATGAAACTTGAGGAGGTGTTTTGCATGATTGTCTTCTTCCTCCTCTTTGAAGACAGGTGTAAAATCTCCCCATTCAGACATATTAGTTACTGGATGTGGGAAACCAGTAACTAAAGAGAATTCAAGAGGCACAAACCTCCAAGCCAACCGAGTATTAAATGATTTTGACATCTTAATATTTTGGATTCACCACTGAATTCGTCCTTCATGGAGTTTCCAGGGATGAGATCTTCACAAGCAATAGTGCTTGAATATTCCTCAACCCTAAAATTTTCTGATGTATTTATAAATTCTTGAGATTTGAATGTTTCAGTAGAAGAAATAATAGTACAAATATATCTTGAAATACCTGATGTAGCTTCCTTTGTAGCTCTAGAGGTCTTCCTTACAGAAGCCCTAGCCCTTCTTAAGATCACTTCTGGATCTGAGACATGTTTTTTATCACTCTAGGAAACTCCTCTAGGTTGCAGCTCGAGGATGCCTAGTAAGTTAAATGTTTTTATGGTTTTCTAAGTGGATCAACTCAGGTGAACTATAGGACCTCACACTCTCAAGACATGCATGAAACTCAATCAAGGATAACACTTCTAACTACCATTGTTCAGAGGTTTGATCATACGGTGTAGAGATGGAGAACCTATCATGCTAGCAGATTCATACGTAAAACAGATATATATAAATAGCTAATCATAACAAGGAAAGTACTTATAATTCAAATAATCAACATGCATATAGGATGATAGCTATCAGAGATCAAATAACATGAATAAACCTGAACAACACATTCAAGAATAAGTACAGAACAGACAAGAAATGGAAGCTGAACATATGATAGAAAAAGAGCTTATATTAGGTTATGAGCAATATCAAAAGTTTGATAATAGTAATGGTCTACAGGTCCCCAAAGTCGAACAATTTCTATAACATAAGTCTTAGGCTTTATATCCTTTACAAAAATATTCAGATCCTGAAAAATTGGATCTATTTTACTAAAAATAGATAAAATTAATGTTTTTGAAAAATTAGGTCAGAAACCCTAATTTAACAACTAGTTTAGCTAACTCTAACACTTGTTCACTCTTTGAACCTTTTGATGACTGCAGGAAGTAATGGAGGAAATCTGTAACTAGTATTCTAATTGATGAGCCACTGTTGGTTAAAATAGGTAGGGTTTTGTGACCCTCTCCTCCTTGATCTATCCCAAAACTGCAACAAACCTCCTTTGATGGTGCACTTGAGCAACTTTCAGCTTTTACACTTCATCCTTGAGATATTTATGTTTTCCCAAAACTGGCCTTTTGTGCCAAAATTTGATTCTATTCCTTTTCTACTTTCGGTGGTTAACGAATCAAAATTTCGGGTCTGTTAGCTATCGAAAGCGGTGCTTTTGATGGTTAATGAAACACTTCAGTGTCCTCCTAAGCAACCGAAAGCCCTATTTTTTGCAAAATTTTTCATTCACCTCCCAAATTCATCCTTTTTAGTTATGTTGTTGATATTCTGGTATTTCTTCAGCTTGCATAATATTTGAAACATCATGGGCTACCTCTGGATCCTGAAAGTTTGTTGCTTCCTTTGCTAGGGTTTCTAGCGCAAGTTGAGTTTAAGGGCTAGGGTTTGCAATTTTCTTCTGTAATGTCATCAATATAATCATTCTATCAAGTCTAGTGTTATCCTTCATCAGCCTTAGATTATTTCTTTTCAATAAGACATACACTCCTCTCATCTCCAAAACAGAATTG
The DNA here is from genome assembly GCA_001517045.1 of Pseudotsuga menziesii. Classification (NCBI taxonomy): domain Eukaryota; kingdom Viridiplantae; phylum Streptophyta; class Pinopsida; order Pinales; family Pinaceae; genus Pseudotsuga; species Pseudotsuga menziesii. The sequence goes on from LPNX011221556.1 coordinate 609,678, forward strand.
TGCAATTCATTATTTCTCTTGGTCAACATTGCATTGTTTCTCTTTATCTCCCTATCCAAAACCTGTAGTTCATGTATTTTCTCTAGTAGCTGGTTTACTTTATGAGACCTAGGTTGCTTGAGGAGGTCTTTGATACTTGTTCATACTACCCTTTCTTAGGTGTTGTTGAAGGAAACTTTTCTTGTTTTGTTGTCACCTGCCCTGTTAGGTCAACTTTTTCCCTAAAAATTTGGCCAAACTGATGAAAACAGTGGCTCGGAGATGCATTTGTTTCTCCACATATGTGATACCTCTGTATAAACAGAAATAGGTTTTTGTATATTGGTATTTTTGGAACAAAAACCTCTCTCTGTTTCTTGAAATTCGTTTCCATTTTCCAGATAACTATATTTCAAAAACACATGTAAAACAGGGAAATTATGAGATCCAAACATTAGGGCTCAGAGATGGAGTCGATTCTCCCAATCTGAAATAGCTGTAGGAATAATAAGAGAGGTTATTTTTCTATGACATGTTAGGAACCAAAAATTTCTAGAACTTTTCAAAATGATTCTCCAGTTGCTCAAAATCACCGTTTTAAAATGATGCCTTTGTCATAGTAAAACGCCAATTTATGTAGCTCCAAGTGCCCTGATATTTTGGTTTTAGCTACCGAAAGTATGATTTTGGTGGCTTAGAGACCTTTTTGAAACCATATTTAGCCATGGAAATGTGTTTTTTGAGTTTTTTGAGTGGGTCCTCCTCCATGTTCCTGCAAAATTGAAATTGAAATCATGTGGAGGAGGTTAGCGGACTGGTTTTTAGAAATGAAATCACGTAGTAAGGATGCATGCAACAAATGAGGAGTGTAATGAAGGTATGCCACTGATTTTGAGGGGTTAACTATTTGATTGGTACTTGAATGAGATGATGGTGAATTTTGTTTATATCCATGAGATATACAACCTAGCAATCATTTTAATGTGAACTTGGTGTTTCATGGAGGTTTACTACAGTCGTGGGACAGATGGAGGGAAGGATAGGGTTTAGATTTCCATCGGTATTTTGATATCAATAACGAATTCTTAGCCATCAAATCATGCTTTAATTTAGTTCCCTGACCTTTTAGGTGGTTAATTAGGCTAAATTATGCCACTCTTCATGCTGATGAATTTGATTTTGATGGGAAGACAACCGTGTTCACTTTTTGTCATTTTCGGTGGTTAAGAGTATTTAGGTTTTTGTTTGTTTAGCTACCAAAAGTCAGGGATTTCCATGGCTAATAAGCTATTTGAAATTTCACCCAAGCCACCGAAAGCTTCCCTTTCCAAAAACGTATCTCATTTGCTTTCAGTGGTTAATGTCCTCTTGCAAACACTCGCTAAGCTGCCGAAACCAAAGCTTTTTGGTGGCTAGTAAGCTGTTTGAAAACTAGCCTAAGCCATCGCAAGTCCTTTTCCCTAAATTTTAATACGAATTTGATGATAAATATTTCAGTGGATTATGATGGTCCTGCATTAAAATATTAGCTGCCGAAAGCTAGGCTTTTTGGTAGCTAATGAGTTATTGAAAATCCCACCTAAGCCACCGAAAGCTAAAAAATTCAAATTTATAAAATAACAGAACATTAGATACCCCAAATTTGGTGGTCATCCCAATATATTTCATAATATGACTTGAAATCTTCATCCTATCAAAAATAAATTGTATGAGTGAACTTATTAAAACTAAATTTATTTTGGGAGATAACTTCTGGCTCCTACTTGGGGATGGGAACCTCCCTTTGAGGTCCCAAGAACCACAGACCAAAATTACTTTCCTGAAAAAGAATAATTGAATCTATCTTCTAGTGTTCCATTGGGAATGGATTCCTTTATCTTTTATAACTGATCCACTACAACCTTCTGTAGCCCACCTTGCTTATTCATGAAAACAACTGAAAATGACCTAGCTGCTCATATTAAGAGATTATTTTCCTATCTATTCCTACTCCTAATTCTAATCAGTATAGTATTCTTATCACATGACATCATGCTTCCAATGAATCCATGTCAGAAGTTTCTCTATTGAATGTATCCTTGATCTTGACCCGAAAAATAAGTGAAACCCTAGCATGAAGTAATGTAGTTTTAAAGGGTGACAGAACCAACTATCATCTGACAAAAATATTTTGATATCTATGTTGCTTATAAGTTCCATATAGTCAGCAAAAGAGTCATAAAAACCATAAAGGAATACCTCTCTATGTTGCTGTTCCAACTGAATGAAATGATGTTACTGGCTACTTTCAGTGATCTCCACGTCAACTGTAAATTGCTCATCCACTGACTATGAAGGATGAGTTATGCCCTATTGTTCTAGACTTTTCAGATCATCATCCTCCTATTCATATCTGTTGCATTCTTCCTTTGTCTGTAAATCAGAAAACTGAGGGTTTCCTTTAGTATTTGCTGCATATCCAAATTTGTTACATGTTGTTCCTTCAATCTGCTCATTATCTTTTGTGTTTCCAAAGGGGACAAATTGATCTTCTTGACACCCTAAGTCAGCAAATGCATTTGGTACAAAGTCAAAAGCATCTATATTATGGTTAACATTCTGATTATCATTAATATCTAGATCACAAAAATAGGTGTCCCCTATTGCAGCATACTCCTCATAGCTATCATTAACCACAGCATGCATATGTCTCTGATCATATCTTTGATGAAAAGTAGAACTAAAATAAATTCCAGAAGTGGACAATTCCTCCTAAAACTTAAAATCTTCTTCTTCATCATCAGCATTCTTTCCATCAAAATTTAAAATCAAAGGTACATAAGAAGAAAAACAATTTTCTTGTTGTTCTTTTGTATTACTGAGGAGCTCTGTAAATTTATCTCCTCCTGTCTGTTATTGTTTCCCCTAGTCTATCAAACTGAAAAATTGTGGATAACTCTTACTGATTTCTATTGGCTTTTGACCAACATAAAACTGATCCTCATGGTTCATAATTAAAGAGATTAACTCTTCAAATTTATGGAAATCAGAAATAATAGTATTTGGAGAACCTTCAACTTCTTCATTACTCCTTTCTAATTAATGTTTATGGGAAAGTACCTCATTGTGAAGATCATAAGAGAGATGAGGTATCTCTTGAGGAAGATATTATTCTCTATTTACCTTTTCATCCTTAGAATGCAACTTATATTCTTCACAACAATTATCAAATACAAACTCATCTGAATAATACCTTTTACAATGCTTAGTGAATGCTTTGTGAAAATCCTTCAATGATGAAATACTAGAAGGAGGTAAAAAAAAATACCATTGACATGCATCACCATATAATGAATACATGAACATATTCATGCTTCTGATATAATATATCCATGCATTTATGAAACTTGAGGAGGTGTTCTGCATGATTGTCTTCTTCCTCCTCTTTGAAGACAGCTAGAAAATCTCCCCATTCAAACATATCAGGTACTGGATGTGGGAAACCAGGAACTGAAGAGAAGTGATGAGGTGCAAACCTCCTAACCAATAGAGCAGCAAATGCTTTTGACATATTAATATTTTGGAGTCGCCACTGAATTCATCCTTCATGGAGTCACCAGGGATAAGATATTGACAAGCAATAGTGCTTGAAGATTCCTCAAAACTAAAATTTTCTGAAGTATTTATAAATTCTTGAGATTTGAATGTTTCAACAGAAGAAATAATAGTAGAAATATCTCTTGAAGTACTCAATGTAGCTTTCTTTACAGCTCTGGAGGTCTTCCTTAGAGAAGGCCTAGCTCTTCTTAGGATCTCTTCTAGATCTAAAACATGTTTGTTATCACTCTAGAAAAATCCTCTAGGTTGTAGCTCGAGGATTCCTGGTAACTTAAATGTTTTTATGGTTTTCTAAGTGGATCAAGTCAAGTGACCTACATGACCTCACACTCTAAAGACATGCATGAAACTCAATCAGGGATAAGGCTTCTAACTACAACTTTTCATAGGTTTGATAATATGGTGTAGATATGGAGAACTTATCATGCTGGTAGATTCATACATAAAACATATATATATAAATCGATAATAATAAGAAATAAAGTACTTATAATTCAAATCATCAACATGCAGATAGGATGACAGCTATCAGACATCAAATAACATGAATAAACCTGAACAACACATTCAAGCATAAGAATAAAACAGACAAGAAATGGAAGCTGAAAATATGATAGCAAAATAGCCTTATATTATGTCATGAGCAATATGATAAGCTTGATAATAGTAATGGTCTACAGGTCCCCGAAGTTGAACCTTTTCTATAACAGAAGTCTTACACTTTATAGCCTTTACAAAAATATTGAGATCCTAAAAAATTGGATGTGTTTTACTAAAAATAGATAAAATTAATGTTTTGCATAATTAGGCTAGAAACCCTAATTTAACTACTAGTTTAAATAACTCCAACACTTGTTCACTCTTTGAACCTTTTGATGACTGCAGTGAGTACTGGAGGAAAGATGTAACTGATCTTCTAATCGATGAGTCACTGTTGGTTAAAATAGGTAGGGTTTTGTGACCCTATCCTCTTTGATTAACCGCCAAAACTGGAACAGACTTCTTTTGATGGTGCACTTCAACAACTTTCAGCTTTTACACTTCATCCCTGAGATATTTATGTTTTCCCAAAACTAGCCTTTTATGGCAAAATTTGATTCTGTTCCTTTTCTACTTTCAGTGGTTAAGGAATCAAAATTTTGGGTCTGTTAGCTGCCAAAATCACTGTTTTTGTGGCTAATGAACCTCTTCAGCATCTTCCTAAGCCACTAAAAGCCCTATTTTTTGCAAAATTTGTCATTCACCTCCAAACTTCATCCTTTTCAGTTTTGTTGTTTATATTCTTGTATTTCTTCAGTTTGCATAAGATTTGAAACATCATGGGCTACCTGTGGATGATGAAAGCTTGTTGTTGCCTCTGCTAGGGTTTCCAATGCAAGCTGAGTTTGAGGGCTAGGGTTTGCATTTTTCTTCTGTAATCTCATCAATCTGATCATTCTATAAAGTCTGGTGTTGTCCTTCATCAGCCTCAGATTCCTTCTTTTCAATAGCACATACACTCCTCTCATCTCCAAAATAGAATTTTGCAATTCTTTATTTTTCTTGGTCAACCTTGCATTGTTTCTCTTTATCTCCCTGTCCAAAACCTCTAGTTCATGTATTTGCTCTAGTAGCTAGTTTAATTTATGAGACCAAGGTTTACTTGAGGAGGTCTCTGCTACTTGCTCATCCTGTGCTTTCTTAGGTGTCGATGAAGGAAACTTTTATTGTTCTGCTATCACCTATCCTGTTAGGTCAACTTTTGCCCTGAAAATTTGGCTAAACTGCTGAAAACTAGGGCTTCGAGATGGATTTGGTCATCCAACTATGTGACACCAATGTTTAAACTGAAATATATTTTTGTATATTGTTTTTTTTGAGCAAAAACCTCTCTGAGATTCTTGAAATTCGTTTCCATTTTCTAGATGTATGTATTTCAAAAACACATGTAAAATAGGGAAATTCTAAGATTCGAAAATTAGGGCTCAGAGATGGATTCGATTCTCCCAATCCGAAATACCTGTAGGAAAAATGAGAGAGTTTATTGTTCTCTGACATTTTAGGAACAAAAACCTCTGAGCAGTTCACAAATTGATTATCTAGTCGCTCAAAATCACGATTTTAAAATGGTTCCTTTTTAGAGTAAAACATGAATTTTTTATGGCTTAGAGCACCTTGAAATTTCAGTTTTAGCTTCCGAAAGTCTACTTTTGGTGGCGTAGAGACCATTTTGAAACCATGCTTAGCCACAAAAACCTGTGTTTTGAGTTTTTTGAGTGGGTCCTCCTCCCTGTGCCTGCAAAATTGAAATTGAAATCATGTGCAGGAGGTTAGCGGACTGGTTTTCGGAGATGACCTCGAGTAGTAAGGACGGCATTGATTCTGAGGGGTTAACTATTTGATTGGTACTTGAATGAGATGATGGTGAATTCTATTGATATCCATGAGATAGACATCCTAGCAATCATTTTAATGTGAAGTTGGTGTTTCGTGGAGGTTTACTGTAGTCATGGGATAGATGGAGAGCAGGCTAGGGTTTAGATTTCCATCAGTCTTTTGAGATCAATAAAGATTTATTAGCCATAAAATCATGCTTTAATACAATTCCCTAACCTTTTAAGTGGTTAATCATGCTAAATTATGACACACCTCATGTTGATGAATTTGATTTGATAGGCAGACAATCGTTTTCACTTTTCATCCTTTTCGGTGGTTAAGAGCATTTAGGGTTTTGTTTGTTTAGCTATTGAAAGATAGGGCATTTGGTGGCTAATGAACTATTTGAAAGTTCTCCCAAGCCACTGAAAGCTTCCCTTTCCAAAAACGTATCTTGTTTTCTTTCTGTGGTTAATGTCCTCCTGTAAACACTCACTAAGCTACCGAAACCAAAGCTTTTCGGTGGTTAACTAGCCGTTGGAAAACTTGCCTAAGAAACCGAAATTCCTTTTCCCGTAATTTTAATAAGAACATGATGAGCAAGACTTTGATGGATAATCATGGTCCTGTGTTAAACTATTAGTTTCCAAAAACTAGGCTTTTCGGTGGCTAATGAGTTATTGAAGATCTCTCCTAAGCCACCAAAAGCTAAAAAATTCAAATTTATCAAATAACAGAACATCAGATACCCCAAATTTGTTAATCATTCCAATATATTTCGTAATATGACTTGAAATCTTCATCCTATCAAAAATAAATTGTATCAGTGAACTTATTGAAAATAAATTTATTTTGGGAGATAACATCTGGCTCCTACTCGGGGATGGGAACCTCCCTATGAGGTCACAAGAACCCTAGAATAAAATGCCTTTCCAAAAAAAGAATAATTAAAGCTATCTTCTAGCGTTCCATTGGGCATGGAGTCATTTGTCTTTCTGATTTGTTGCAACCTACCTGTAGCCTGCTTTGCTTATTCGTGAAAACAACCGAAAATTACCTAGATGCTCATATTAAGAGATTATTTTCCTATTTATTCCTTCTCCTAATTATAATCAATATATGCTCCTTGTCACATGACACCATGCTTCCAATGAAGCCATAATAGTTAACCAAAAGCTAGGCTTTTCAGTGGCTAATCAGCTCTTGAAAATCTCTCTTGAGCCACTAAAAGCTAAAACTTTAAAATTTATCCAATAACAGAACATCATATATCCCAACTTTGTTAGTCACCCGAATGTTTTTCATAATATGACTTGAAATATTCATCATATCAAAAAATAAATTGTATGAGTGAACTTATTGAAAATAAATTTATTTTGGGAGATAACATATGGCTCCTACTCGGGGATGGGAACCTCTCCCTATGAGGTCTCAAGAACCCCAAACCAAAATTCATTTCATGAAAAATAATAATTAAAACTATCTTCTTGTGTTCTATTGGGAATCGATTCATTTGTCTTTTATAACTAATCTGCTACAACCTGCCTATAGCCCGCTTTGCTTATTCATGAAAATAACTGAAAATGGTCTAGCTGCTCATATTAAGAGCTTATTTTTCTATATATTCCTACTCCTAATTCTAATCAGTATAGGCTTCTTATCACATGACATCATGCTTCCAATGAATCCATGTCAAAAGTTTCTCTGCTAAACTTATCCTTGATCTTGACCCAAAAAATAAATGAAACCCTAGCATGCAACAATATAGTTTCAAAGGGTGGCAGAACCAACTATCATCTGACAAAAATATTTTGATATCTACTCTAATTATAAGTTCCATATAGTCAACAAGAGGGTCATAAAAACCATAAAGGAATACCTCTCTATGCTGCTGTTCAAACTGAATGAAATGCTGCTATTGGCTACTTTCAGTGATCTCCGTGTCAACTGTAGATTGCTCAACCTCTTATTGGGAAGGATGAGTTATGCCCTGTTATTCTGTACTTTTCATATCATCATCTTCCTCTTCATATCTATTACATTATTCCTTTGTCTACAAATTAGAAAACTGAGGGATGCCTTTAGTATTTGCTGCAGATCCAAATTTCTTACATGTTGTTCCTTCAATCTGCTCATTATCTTTCGAGTTTCCAAAGGGGAAAAACTGATCTTCTTTACACTCTAAGTCAGCAGATGCATTTGGTACAAAGTCAAAAGCATATATATTATTTCTAACATTATGAAGATCATTAATATCTCGATCACAATGAGAGGTGTCCCCTATTGCAGCATACTCTTCATATCTATCATTAACCACAGCATGCATATCTTTCTGACCATCTCTTTGCTTAAAAGTAGAACTTAAATAAATTCTAGAAGCGGACAAATCATCACAAAACTTAAAATATTCTTCTTCATCATCAGCATTATTTCCATCAAAATTTAAAATGAAAGGTACATAAGGAGAAAAAAAAATTTCTTGTGGTTCTTCTTTATTACTTGATGACCTCTGTAAATTTATCTCCTCCTGTTTGCTATTGTTTCCCCTAGTCTGTAAAGCTAAAAACTATGGATAACTCTTACTGATTTCTATTGCCTTTTGACCAACAGAAAACTGATCCTCATGGTTCATAATTAAAGAGATTAATTTCTTTCTTCATATTTGGCTAGAATAATTCCATCTTGATCATACTTTTCATTTTTTGGTATCCAAGATGCCCTCAATATGGTCTTTTATGTACATCATCCATGAATGTAAGTTTAATTTCTATTATGTTTGGTATGTATACCTTGTTTTTATGCAACAAAAGTCCTTGTTGTTTTAGGATTAAATCTGTTTTTACTTGATTTTGTTCATTTTTAGCAGTCTTTTTTTTTTAAATCTGATATTCTCTACCAGAATTTTCATCACTTAAAATATGATTTTCCAGATCATATTCATAATGCTGCTTGGAAATAGTAAATTCACATAACAACTTAAGCGTCTCTGAATTTATTTTCTTTTCCTTTTATATGTTTGGTTTCTAAATCATATTTGCTTAGAAAGGACAACCATCTGGCCTGCCTTGCATTCAAATTCTATTGGCCAAATAAGTATTGAAGACTTATGTTATCTTACATAAGTATAAATTTTCTTCCAATTGGGTAATGTTACCACATTTTTAAGGTGTGAATTATGAAAGCAAATTCTAAATTGTGTTTGCATATTTTTTCTCGGGTTCTTTTAATTTCCTGGATTCATATGCCACAACAAAAGTTTCTTGTAATAAAACTCTACTTAGCCCTTCATTGCAAGTGTTGGTACACATGACGAAATCCTTGAATGGATCAACTATGTTTAATATCGGGGCAATAGTTAATATCTGTTTTATTTTGTTAAATATTTCGATGCATTTTGTAGTCCATTTGAACTTTTTACCTTTCTTTTGTAAGGAAGTTATGGGCTATGAAATCCTAGAGAAGCCTTTTATGAACTTTTGGTTGTATCCGGTGATCCCCATAAATGATCTGATGTGAGATACAATTTTAGTAACTAGACATTCCATGACAGAATTTATTTAGTCTGGATCGATTGAGATTCCATCATTGGACATTACGTGTCTGAGATACTGAATATTATCTGTAAATAAATCACATTTACTAAATTTGGCATAAACTTCTTGTTCTCTTAGTACTTTCAAAACGACCCTTAAATGTTATTCATGTTCTTGTTAGTTTTTAGAGTAGATTAGTATGTCGTCGATGAAGACAACCAAAAACTTATGTAGGTAGTTGCTTAAGATGTTGTTCATTAAACACATGAATTCCACAGGTGTGTTTGTCAACCCAAAAAGCATTCACTACTACATTTCGATCCAAAATCCGACGGTTACTTCCGACGGCGCGTGGATTTTTTTTTTAAACCTACCAAAAATCAGAAAGTTAATTTTTTTTTTTTAAATTTTGGTCATAAGCGTTGCTTAAGCGACGCCTAGGCTCATAAGTGTCGCTTAAGCGACGGATGTCTTCATAAGTGTCGCTTAAGCGACAGCGCTTCAAATTGGTCAATCATAAAAAGGATGTGCTAAGCGTCCCTTAAGCGACAGCTCCTTTAAATTCTTTAAAATGTCCAAATTAGCGGGAACAGGTGGAGAAGAGATTAATCAGAGAAGGATGCTCGATGCTCTTTCATTTTCCAAGCAATATGGATCTCCTATCATTCCGAAGCTGTGCAATATGCGAGCGGTTGCCTTTCTGTCTGATGGAACAGCCTTAACACGTTTTGTCCATTTCCCACGCAGCAAGAACCTCCATGATTTGGGTTTTGATCACAAGATCAATGGGAAGAAGGATGGGATTTCATTGAAACAGATGATTGAAGAGCTGGATTGCTCTGATGTGCCCTCCGTGTTCATTTTCCCCATTTCTCTGGAACCTATGCAGGATCCTGTTACCCTTTGTACAGGCCAGACCTATGAACGATCCAATATTTTGCAGTGGTTTTCAATAGGGCATCATTACATCTGTCCGACACCTATGCAGGAGCTCTGGGATGTCTCTCTTACTCCAAACACGACCCTCTCCCATCTCATCTACAAGTGGTTCTCACAGACATATGATGCAGAAAAAACAGGCCGAAAATGTTCAGGAGAGAGTGAAGGAGCTTCTGGAGAAGCTCAGGAAGGCTAAAGGGCAGACTAGAACCGGCAAAGAACCAGCAAAGATATCTCTAATGGTGCAACTATTTTTGAGGGACTATGTCAACATGATTGCTGCCAAGTATCCCTTTTGGAACAGGACAAAAGGGGCAGATCATTTTATCGTTGCCTGTCATGATTGGGTAAGAAGCTCTGCCTTCTGTCTATGCTAATTTTATAAGGCGTTTTCTTCCTTTGGGGCATTTCTTTTGCAATTCTTTACTAAATTCAGATGCATATATTGTTAATGAGATGACACTGATTCTTAAAAGTATGATCAGGCCCTTGAGATATGCATATTTATGTGAAGCATTATGTTGGCTTTTATTTGGAACATCATGGTTAAAATGTAGATTGCCTTTGTCCGTGAATGCATCTAGTATTTGCTGCTAGGATTTTTGACACCAAGTTATTATGCTCAGGACAATGAACTGTGTGACCTTGGCTTCTTCTTCAAGTGCCATGGAACAGTACTCATCTTAAAACTTGGAACAAGACTCATCTCCAAACTTGGAACGAGGCTTATCTCAGAACCTGCCCCCTGGGTTAATTGAGACCTCAGCACATATGGAGTCACTGAATACAGGAGAAGACAATGAAGGATGTCACAGTCGCCAGAATAGCATTGATCGTTATGAAGTAAAAGTGGACCTTACTGATGACATAATTCACATGGTATGTATGTGAATGAAGGTTTAGTTCTCTTACCTGTTTACCCCTTTTAACCTTTCTGAACTTGTTTAGAATTTATCTTTGTGGTGACTCATCTACCTGAGTGCATTAACTGTTCTGTCACTCAAAATAGCTATTCTGGGGCTGTCTTTTTCCATATTATATTCATATAACTGATTTTAAATCATAACAAAATGTTCTTTTGTGGGAATTTATTTGGGGATGGTTCATTTTGGTATGCTAGTTCTTACTTGCTATATATATAACTAAATTCTAAACTTTTTTTACAGGTCTTCTCTCTTCTAGACAATAAAACACTATTCTAAGCTGGTCTAGCATGCAGGCAGTGGCATGCTGCTAGTGTTCATGAAGACTTCTGGAGATGTTTGAATTTCAAGAATTGTCGAATTACTGCAGAGCAAGGTACTTGCTA
>LPNX011221556.1:626769-659394 GCA_001517045.1 Pseudotsuga menziesii
GAACGAGAAAAGCCCCCTTATTAGTGGTATACTAGGCTTGATAACGCATTTTGATTTACAAAGATTGGTATTTTGATTTACAAAGATTGGGGGATCCACCGGAATAAAAAAAAGATGTATTCAGGGGTTGGTCAATCTGAAAGCACCCTCTATCTATAACTGACCTGTTTAACTCTCCTTTTTCATTTCCCTGGGACCTAGCAAAGTTGAAATTATCATACATAGGTAAGCCCTAACCCGTCATAGGTATGCAATGGACAGGGAGGGACTTAATTCACCAAGGGACTTATGGATTTGGTGGGTATCCCATTTTATGCTCGCTATCTCGTTGGCTCTGTGTGATTGTCGCTATTTCCAGAGAATATAGCATTCAAACTACTGTTTTTACTTGGTCAAGAAAATATTAGGCAATCAAGTAAACTGCTTTTGCCTCCACCCCTACTGCATCCAGTGGTCTTGGTGCTTTCTTCGCTGTGACTTCCCCTGTCTTCACTAAAACATAAGCATCAAATCTTGGCTTACCCTGTTAGCTGTAACTCACTCACCCATTATACAGTTATGGTATCTCATTATACATATAGTAGTCAAGGATTATGCTTGTGTATGCCACCACGAATACCCCGTGCATCCGTTAGGTGTGTAACAGGCTGTAACTATTCGCGTTATCTCATTGTTGCATTATTGGCAGTATGCAGGCATTTATCAAAACATACTATAACCATACTTAGGCACCTACTCAACCCAGTAAGCCTTACTTTATACTATTAGGAACACGCTACATAAATTTCCTTGCTTGTCTAAGAGATCCATATCTAATATTGGCTATGTGTATGGCCAGAATATATGGGGAACCCAATGCCGCTAATTTGCACGTATCATGGGTGCCGTTGATGCATGCCATTGCCACGAAGGGGAGAACTTTAAACTAGAGCGCTATGCTCTCTACATCTCTTCAGTATGCAATCACGGTAGCCCAGCATCCGGGACCAGGAAGTTTACACAGAGAAGGGGGGTCTAAAATCACATGCAAGCATTCAAAGTTCATGTGGCAAAGGAAGAATTGGAGATCCATCGACGTTTGGAGAATGGGCAAAGCATTCAGCCTCCCCGCCAAGCCTAGAATGACGACCTGTAAGAACTGGAGATCCATTGACGTTTGGAGAATTAGCCAAAAAAAAATTTATTTTTTTTAAAAAAAAATTTCACAAGCGTCGCTTAAGCGACGGTTTATTCTGTCGATTTTTCGACGCTTTTTTAGATAGCCGTCGCTTATCCGACGGGGAAAATGAGTCACTTTTTCGATGGTTCGTTTACTATACGTCGCTTATCTGACGGTTGTCCATGTCGATTATCCGACGCTTTTAGTTAATATTCGTCGCTTAAGCGACAGTTATGAAGGCTATTTTCTCAAAAAAATTCTACTACCGTCGAAAATATTCTGTCGCTTAAGCGACGCTTTACATTTAAGTGACGGTTACATAGGTGTCGCTTAACCGACGGTTATTTAGGTGTCGGCTAACCGACGACAAGTTTCCAACACTTAAAAAAAAATCAAAGTGTCGTACATGCGATAGGAAATTGTCGAAAATCCGACATGACGGCCGTCGGATTTTTGGTCGAAATGTAGTAGTGATTACAACAAACTCATAGTGATAATAATGATTCATGAATGTTAATTTAAAGATATCCTTTAATTTTATTCGTACTTGATGATAACCATACCTTAAGTCTATCTTTGAAAAGATAGCTGCTGCACGGAATTGATCAAATAGATCATCTATCCAGTTGAGCAGGTAACATTCTTAATAGTCATCTTATTTAACTATCAATAATCTATACATAATCTTAATGTTTTGTCCTTATTTTTCATAAACAAGACTAGTGCTCCCCATGGAGAGACACTAGGTCGAATGTACTTTTTATTGATCAATTCATGTAGTTGTGATTTTGGTTCTAGAATTTCTATTATATTCATTTGGTATGGGTATTTTGATGTTTGTACCACTTAAGTTATTATATCGATCATGAAGTCATTGTCTCTTTTCGAAGGAGTCTGGGGACTTATTCCGAAAAAATGTCTTGAAACTCCTTCAATATTGGTACATCCTCTAGTTTAAGTTTGTTACTATTTTTCATTATCATTCATTATATAGACTGCAAACACTTTACATCCTTTTATTATAGATATTTTCATTTGTACTGCAGATATTTCTCGTAGGGTCACCTTCCTATGGATCCCTTTTACTTTTATATTATCTCCATTATCGTTAGTACATGTAAAGGTTTTTTCAAAATGGTTTATAACCACTTTATGTTCCTTTAGCCAATACATCCTTGTTAATAAATCATATTATCCTAATGGAAATTTTTTTACATTAACATGTATAAGGAAATAATTCATCATCAATTTACAATTTCTAATAAGACTAGTAACGTTCAATTTTGTGTTTGTGGTTAACTGTACTAGACATGATTTGTCAAACGTTTCATGTACCAATTTGCATAATTCAACTATTATATGTGATATATAACTCAATATTATTCCTTGATCAAAAAAAATAGAGATAGGTTTGTTTTTTNTCGACCATGGAAGTCTCATGGTCTTCTTTCCAATTTTCCAATGCAGCGTATATTCTAGGCATGCTCCTTGACATTTCCCCAACTATAATTGCCTCTTGGATATAATGAACATTAGAATTATTTTTTTTTATTGGAAAATATTTAATGTAGTGTGGCCCTCCACACTCCCTACATTTTAATGGCTCTTTTGTGTTGGTTTCTTATTAAGGACAATTGTAGTTTCTTTTACTGCATAATTTTGGGGTTTAAAGACTTGGTAATTGTTACCTTCATATCCCCTATAGTTATTTCATATGCTTTTATGGAACTTATTCTACTTCTTTCTGGGATCAAAATTATTTTTCCTTTTATTTTTTCAAGATGGTTTTGGTCATAACAAAGGTTTTCCTTCTTCAGCACTTCCTCTAGCACCTTTGAATCGTCATAATCAATCCATTCTTTGAACATGATGGGAAAACAATTGAGGATCCACTGTGTTTTAGGTTTCTTATCAACTATATAAGGAAATTACTGCAAATTTCTTCCATCATCATTGCTCATAGCCTTAGTTCATAAAATTCTTTGGCCTTATCTTCATAATATTGTTATGATAAGTACTTTATTTCAAATCGATTCTTAAATGTTTTCCAAGTTACACATGTTTTTTTATCCCCTTAAACTTATTTATATATTTCCACCATATATATGTCTTTCCCATCATATTATAGATGGTGATTTTACTCTTTAATTTAACAGAGTAATTGTATATTTGGAAATAATTTCTCATTCTAGACAATCAGGATTTAGCCTCCTTTCCCTTCTCAATTTCCCCATTAAACATCGGTGGTTTAATTTTCTTAAACTCCCCAAATATTTCCTTATACAGTGTGTATTTATTTATTTTATTATCGTCACTGCTTTCACTCAAATCTTGTTGTTTTTGGTGAGGCTTAACTGACTCTTCACTGGAAGTTTCAGGTTTATGGCTGGAAAATTCCAGTTTTCTTCACTTATGCTTATAAGGTGAAGTTTTAAGTATTTCTTGTTGAAGCTCCTTTTTTTTCTTTGTCATCATTATGGATCTTAGATAACAAAATAGTATTTAGTTCTTCCCGAGCCTCTATAAATTTCTCATTATCTTCTTTCACTTTTCTTAAATGAGGCCTTAACTCTTTGACAGTTCTTTGTAATTCAAATTTATTATCTTGACTATCGTTTAAGTCTACCCAAATTTCCATGTCCTTTAAGTTACTTTCTTCGTTATTTAAAGGATTTTTTGGGTGATGTTCATCTTCTGTAGACATCGCCGCATCTACCAGGTTTCTTGGAAAATATAGACGTGCTTTCTTTTTTCTATTTGTAAGAGAACTTAACCAAAATAAAATAGAATTTAGTTTTTGCTTCTTTGGTAGTTCTAGTGTTGATCCGATTTAGGCATAGTGTTGTAACCATGCTATGATACCATTATGTAACACACCTAAAAAATCGATAGTAATGTATATATATATAAAGACACATTATTAAAGTCCCAAAATGTAACAGAGAATTGAACATTGATAGTTTATTTCATATTCTTGGCATTACTTGTTCGTTAAACCTTTCCTCAATCTCAGAACCCAATTCTGACAATTAGGATTCAATTCAATTAACTATTTTAACCTTAGTTTTCTAAATTTATTGTTCTTTCTGCAGTGATCATTCCATAATGACATTTTTGCAATGATCCTTCCACAAGTTAGCCTTCTGCAATGATCATTCCGCAAGGACCCTTCTACAAATCCATATTTCGGATTGTAGGTCTCCATTAAACTATAAACCAAATTAAACTTCCATAATTAGTATTTTACAATGTTCCTTCTATAATTGTGGATTGTGGATTATGGGTGGTATTTTTAACCTTTTAGAATTAACCCTCGGAAATTAACCTTCTGCAATGCGGATTGCTGGTTGCAGATTGTATTTTTAAATTTTTTGAATTAACCTTCGCAAATAACTTTCCTAAATTTAGATTGTGGATTGCAAATTAGATTTTAAGAACTTTATAATAAACATTCTCCAATTATCCTTCCACAATACATATTGTGATTTGTATTATAGCATTTTATAATTAACCCTCTGCAATTAACCTTTCGCAATGTGGGTTGCGGGTTGTATTTTTCACTGTTCAGAATTAAACCTCCGAAGTGTAGATTTCGGGTTGCGGGTCATATGTCTAACTTTTTAGAATTAACCCTCCACAACTCAATATTTCCGCAATTGAGTTTTCATAAGAAATATTATGCAAGCTCCTTTCCTTATGCAATTTCATTTCCACAAAAAAAAATTCGTAAGATTCTCTCCGCAATTGTGGATTGCAGGTTGCGGGTATGCAATTCCAAACTTTCCAAAAAAAGAGTTCTGTAATCATGCAGCCACAACTATCCTTTCCACAATCAAATTGCAGATACACCTTCCCACTTTTCCCAAAAATGGTCTTTCATAATTTTCCTCACGCGAGCATCTTTCTCTCCAATTCCTGAGAATCGTCGATCTCTTGCGTAATGTTTCGTGGTCATTGATATTTATCGAGTGCGGAACTTCATTTTACTTCATGGGTCAATTATCTCTCATTCACGTTCACCTCGTGATCTCTTTCCCTATCATCGATCCATTTTTTCTCCTTTAATTTGGATCATCCAATCTCTGTCAAATGAATTGAATGTACTCCCTAAAATCTTGCATTGATTGATACCGTATTTATACTTGTATATTTATTTGTTTCAATCAATAGTTGTCATCCTTTGATGGGATTACTTTCCTGAATAAGTTGGTAAGATTCTTTTAGATATGACTACTAAACTTTATTAACACTTGCAATCCATCCTTGATGGGATTATTACTAGGCATGGAAAAGAAAGATTCGTTGTTGTGAATAGTTGGGCATATTGAATAAAGATGTAATGTGGATTACAAAGGTTCCCTTAAAATCTGATTGTTTAATTGATAAAGTAACTATTGATAGGATATTTGTATATGTATTCGTTAATACGTTATGATATTAATTTAACAGGAATAATTTGCAGACATGTAAATAATTTCAAGAATGATTATTGAATTCGAAACCATAACAGATGAACAACAACCATATCTAAATAATTATTCTCAGAACAAATTATTAATTATTACAGTAATAACATTACTAGTAAGCATTGATGCGGGTATGGATACTCGATCTTACATGCATTAAGAAATAATCTAACATTGTACAAATATGATATACTATAGAAAACATAGATTCATTTGACACTTTAATTTTGTAAACGGAGATGAAGGAATTATTTAGGAAAACAATGCAAATAGGAAATATAGAGTTGAATATAGGATTATACTATGCATATTAGAAATAAACAATTTCATTCAATTAGGTACATGAAACAAGTATGCAAACAGTAATCTAAATGAAAACAAATAGAACTTACATTAACCTCCATCAGATCTAGGATTTAACCATATTCTACAACACTAAAAAAATAAGGTATAAACCTGGAACCAACACTAGGAAAACAAAAGTGGAGAATTTGTTCCTCCCAACCAAGTCCCAGACAAGCTACTTGCTTGAAACCCTCGAGTTTGTTCGTTGAACCACGAGAAAAAAATATTTCAATGTGTTATCTCTTGCATTTCACAGATGATAATCTTCGTCCAATGCTAGCCTCTTACTGCCCATGGACATACTAGTATATAGTATTTTCCTATTTCACACTCCTTTTTTTCCTTTGTCATCATTATGGATCTTAGCTAAGAAAATAGTATTTAGTTCTTCCCAAGCCATTAGAAATTTCTCATTATATTATTTAAATTTTCTTAAATGGGGCCTTAAATCTTTGACACTTTTTTACAAATCAAATTTATTATCTTGACTATCGTTTAAGTATACCCAAATTTCCTTGTCCCTTAAGTGACCCTCTTTGTTATTTAAAGGATTTTCTGGGTGATGTTCCTCTTCTGCAGACATCTCTGCATCTACCAGGTTTCCTGGAAAATATAGATGTGATTCTCTTTTCTATTTGTAAGAGAACTTCACCAAAATAAAATAGAATTTAGTTTTTGTTTCTATGGCAGTTCTAGTCACTTGATTCGATTCAAGCCTAGTGTTTTAACCATGCTATGATACCATTATGTAACACACCTAAAAAATCCATAATAAAAAATATATATTATTTATATAACATATATATAAAGACACATTATTAAAGTTCCTAACTGTAACAGGGAATTATTGAACATTGATAGTTTATTGCATATCCTTAGCATTCCTAGTTTGTTCAACCTTTCCTCAATCTGAGAACCCAATGACAATTAGGCTTAAATTATATTAACTGTTTTAATCCTAGTTTTCTAAATTTATTGTTCTTTCCGTAGTGATCATTCCACAATGATAATTCCACAAGTTATCCTTCCACAATGATCATTCCACAAGGACCCTTCCACAAATGCATATTCCAGATTGCAGGTCTCCGTTGAACTATACACCAAATTAACCTTCCACAATTAGTCTTTTACAATGTTCCTTCTATAATTGTGGATTGCAGATTGCGGCTGGTATTTTTAACCTTTTAGAATTAACCTTCCGCAATGAAGATTGCGGGTTGCGGATTCTATTTTTAAATTTTTTGAATTAACCCTTCGCAATTAGCTTTCTAAAATTTAGATTGTTGATTGCAAATTAGATTTTAACCTTTTTATAATTAAAAATACAATCCACAATCTGCAATCAGGCTTCCACAATGCAGATTGTGGTTTGTATTTTTAACTTTTTATAATTAACTCTTTGCAATTAACCTTTCAAAATGTGTCTTGCGGGTTGTATTTTTCACTGTTCAGAATTAAACCTCCATAATTAACCTTCCGCAATACATATTTCGGGTTGCGGGTCATAGTTTTAACTTATTAGAATTAACCCCCCACAACTCAATCTTTCCACAATTGAGTTTTTGCAATAACTATTCTACAAGCTCCTTTCTTTATACAATTTCATTTCTGCAAAAACCTTTCCGTAAGATTCTCTTCGCAATTGCGGATTGCGGGTTGTGGTTATGCAATTCCCAATTTTCCAAAAACAAAGTTCCACAATCATGCAGCCACAAATGTCCTTTCTGCAATCATCTTTTGATTGCAGATTGCGAATACACCTTCCCACTTTCCCCAAAAATGGGCTTTCGCAATTTTGCTCTCGCAAGCATCTTTCTCTCCAATTCCTGAGAATCATTGATCTGTTGCAGAATGTTTCATGGTTATTGATATTTTATCAAGTGTGGAACTTCATTTTACTCTATGGGTCAATTATCTTCCGTTCACATTCACCTCGTGATATCTTTCCCTATCATCGATCTAACTATTCTTCTTTAATCTGGATCATCCAATATCTGTCAAATGAATTGAATGTACTCACTGAAATCATGCATTGATTAATATCGTATTTACACTTGTATATTTATTTGTTTCAATCAACATTTGTCATCCTTTGATGGGATTACTTTCCTCAGTAAGTTGGTAAGATTCTTTTAGATATGACTACTTAAATTTATTAACACTTGGCAGCCATCCCTGGTGGGCTTATTACTAGGCATGGAAAAGAAAGATTCATTCTTGTGAATAGTTGGGAATCTTGATTAAAACTGTAATGTGGATTACAACAGTTCCCATAAAATCCGATTGTTTAACTGATAAATTAATGATTGATAGGATATTTGTAGATTTATTCCATAATACATTAGGAATGTTTGATTTGGGGTTTTTTCTTTCTCTACGTAGGGGAAAAATGGAGGCTTCCTCCATGGCCACGAAGGTAAGACTCGTTTGACCTCACATTATTTCGATGGTTTGGCTTTGATGCATTTAAATGTGGTCATACTTCTCACTGAGTTTGTGAGTGGTTGCAAGTGCTGGGGTCTGTGGAGAGTACCGTGGTTTAAAGCTCATCACTGGTTCATGTGTGATGTCAATGGTCTAAGGTAAGCCTTCTAACAAGCCAATGCTTTTTATCTCTCGGCCTGACTGCGTGATGTCTTCGTTTTATGGTTTTGGGGTTTCACAGTGAGGGTTGAAATCACCTTCAGGCTTTGTAATGCATAGACTTGGGTTTTAATTTAATGGTGTGGGTTTTGGCCATGGAGAAAACTCACGTTTCTCATGGCTCTGTGTAATTAGTTTTCATGTTTTGTAAATCGTATATGGATTCGGCTTTTGAGCCATGGGCTATACCTTTTCTTGCAATGGTTTCATAGCCCATTGGCATACCTGTGTGGACTTCGCTTTGTCTTCTAAATGGACTGTGTGGAGATACTGCAATTGGCAATACTGTGTATAGAAATATATACTCTGCATTTTAATGAAATGGAAATCGTTCTCAAGCTTACTATATATGTATGGAATGTATGCTATGTTAATAGTTTATTAACGAGGTTCTAAAATGGCATACGGCTTCGTTGGTCTGTGTGTTGAGTATTTTATAATTTGATGTAATGGTGAACAATGTAGGTTGAAAGACCAAGCCATAAGTTGCTTAAGCCTTCTCCTTGATGGCTGCAATAAATCTGATGTATGTCGTTATTGTTTGTATTTCATTTACTAGTTTATGGGTTAAATCGTTAACATGGTAGTTTTGTTAATAAAACCATACTATGTATTATTAGTTTGGCATTGTCGTGGCTTGGGTGAATGATGTGCGTAGCATCTATCAGTTATTTACTGTTATGATTTCATGGGTTTGATTTATATTGTTGATGTTGTAGAAGTGAGGGGCTGTAAGCCCATGATGGCCTTCATCGCTGTGTTTAGACTATAAATGGACTCTGTGTATTAAGATGTTGGTCGAGGCCGTGTTGTAGCATAGTCACAGTTTCTATTATCAGCATGCTGGTGAGATACACGGTCTCATGACCTCGTTGTAGCATGATGTTTTGATTATTTTTTATTTTTGATAGCGTTGATTTTAAATGATGTAACCCGCAAACTTTAAATTATAGTGTAGCCATAGTGTGGATGCAAACAAACCAAATAGGGTTCGAATCTGTTTGGAAGTTTATGTATTGAGTTGTATTTCAATTTATAAAAAGGGGTTGGGCTTGTATGCCCACATGATTCAATTCATATTCCTATTTGCAATACATGGGTTTATAATATGATTGTGATATTGTTTAAATTGTTATGTGTAATGTTTAAGGAGTTATGTAATTTTTTTTAATGGTTATGCATGAATGAAATTTGGTTGTTTAAGATGGATTAGATAGAATTGTGGGTGCTTATATATATATATATATATATATGTATGTATGTATGTATGTATGTGTGTGTGTGTGTGTGTGTGTGTGTGTGTGTGTGTGTGTGTGATCAGAGATTTGATATATGGCCACATGGATGGTCTCAATGCCTCCTTTGTTCATTTAATTGTGATACTGTTTATTTAATGGGCCGGATTTGCTATTTAGTTTATAGTTAATAACACATGCCTTGAAAGGTCTTAATGGTTTATTTATTCTTTGAATTAATTTATATTCTAGTTCTATTACTACATACTTATATTTAATATTTCTGGTTTACTTACTGCTATTAATAATTAGATGGATACTATCATAGTTTTTTTTATTGTACTTTTAGGTTGAAGCTAGTAATTATATATAATATATGAATTCCTACTTGTGAACTAGTTTGAAGTAAACTTAGAGAAGCCTCTGCTGAAAAATGAAATATGTCAGCGTAGTAATAAAGCTTAGAGAACAATTACTTAGTTATTGGAAATCAAACCCTACTTTATCGTAACAAAATCTAAATACTGAAGTAATACATAAACAAACTTAAAGATACGATCCTAGTAAAATACAACAGATGATAACATTTACAAACTAAGGGTAAAATTTAAGATATAAGAACCCTAGTAGATTCTAACCAAAGAATCAAACACACAGGGTTAGGATATGCATTTAAATCATTTACCTAACATATCCATCAATTAATCTATAAAATAGAATAGACAATCTAGGGTTAAAATTTAAGAAATGTAATGGTAGAAGATATGGACAGAACCATCATTTCTAGGGTTAGAAATATGTAAGGAACATTTACATAAAGTAGCCAACATTTACCCTAAAAATGAACTTGACATATTAAGAACTCATACCAGTAATTTTCTAAAGCTCCTTTAATGGATGAACCTAGACACCTTTAAATAACCAGCATTAACAATTTAAGACATATCTCACCTCTGATTTTGATGACCAAATCACTTGGGAACTAACACGTTCCTGTCAATCGTGACCCAGAACCATTCCTGGTTTTAATCCCGATCCCCTTGAGCTGGACTCCAACATGCAAGTAGCTTAGAGCTCTTAAGGTAGGGTTTCCTATCTGGTGTATCACATCTGGATCAGTTCTCCTTTTCCTTCTAGGAAATGTTTCTTCAAGAATTTACTTAAGAGCAAACAAGCAGAAAAATTACTTCTCTAATGATAGGTCAGCACCCCAAGCCTTTCCTTAGCTTGAGTCTTTATAGACAGACTTTTCAGTCAAAGGGACATTTAAATCAAGTATCCTTGGTTTCTTGATTTAACCATTTTCAATTACTTTGGTTTAATCATTAATAATTTAACTTAGGAACTTTATACTATTTCCTAGTTGGACTTTTATAGACATTATAATATTTATTAATCTTTCATAATAAATAATAATTGATGGAACTCTTCTTCTTTATTTCATTTATTTACATTATTAATATATTTAATTCTTTATACATAACATGTATAATTTACATAATAATATAACACTTTATTAACATTTGTCTTTGGGCATCATATACCATGATCCCTAGACTTAATGACACTTCTTCATTAAGTTCAAGTAGATAGATGGTTTAGGTCTACTAGGCTAGGAAACTATGAACATCTTTGGATGTTGGATTTTCCTCGTATAACGTTGTATCTCTTCAGTACTTTGATGAGAATGTAAAAATTCAAAATTTAATTTAATTACATATAAATAAGTATGACGAGATCAATATTTTTCTCGAGTCATTTTTGCTCGGAAGTTATTAAATTCTTTTCGGTAACCCCTAGCATTCACATGAGCCTATACTCAATGCTTTAACAAGGAGTTACAATTCAGTTCAATTCCAGAGCTCCTCGCTCAACACTAGTGCTAGGATGTACTTGTATGATACACGTAGGGATACAATGGCCAATGAATCGATGCTCTAGAGCATATGCTCAACATCAACATGAAAGGCTCCATGGCTTATGCCCAACACATCCAATTATCTTTTCATGTGTTCCATAGCTTCTCGCTCAACACAAAGGTAAGTACTCATGTGCTTCATATTTCTCGCTCAACACAAATCATCAATCACTCAAGTGCTCGAGAGCTCCTCGCTCAACACCAAAAATCTCATCAATCATGTGCTTCAGGGTCCATGCCCAATACAAACAAGCATATACATATATCATCAATAATTGGCTTACGCCCAATATATAAAACAAATCATCATTTTCATATCCATCGGGTTCCTCGACCCAATATAAAAATAAAACATGAAGATAATCATCATAATCACTAGGGACATGCCTATAAGTGTTAAGTCCAAAATCCAGGATATTACATACAGGAAATAAGTATACAAACAATAAGCTAATTGAAAACAGTTAGAATTTACGTTAACCTACATCATATCTAGGATTTAACCATATTCTACAACATTAAAATTATAAAGTATAAACCTGGCACCAATGCTGGGAAAACAAAAATGGAGAAGTTGTTCCTCCCAACCAAGTCCGAGAGCAGCCAAGCTACTTGCTCGAGAACCCCCGAGTTTGTTCGTTGAAGCATGAGAGAAAAATATTTAAATGTGTTATCTCTTACATTTCACAGATGTTAATCCCTGTCTAATGCTAGCCTCCTGCTGCCCATGGACATACTAGTATATATTATTTTTCTTAGGACTTGGTCATTTATGAGTCTCTTGCTCTTTAGCACTCAACTAGAATTTACGACTTGAGTTTTTGGGATGATTCCTCATGCATATTAAGTTCTCACTCAGTGGTTTCTTCCACTTCTATTTTTCCTCTTGTGGGTCAGCAAACACTCTTCAACAAGTATATCCACTTTTTTCCCCTTCATCATATTTTATTAACTAAAAAAGTTTTTATTACAAAATGTTGTATAAAATAATAAATAAATCAATTTTCCAGCAGAAGTAATAATAATTCTTAATTCAAAGGGTATTACGCACATGGAAGATTTCATATCAATGTGCAAGATAAATTCATTTTACACTCATGGCATGTTGAGAAAAGTAGTGCATGCAAGAAGAAAATTGTCCCAAGGTGAGACCCAAGATCTCATCATAATGATGTTGAATGAAAAGATGTATAAACCATGGGATCCAAGAATTACATG
The DNA here is from genome assembly GCA_001517045.1 of Pseudotsuga menziesii. Lineage (NCBI taxonomy): Eukaryota > Viridiplantae > Streptophyta > Pinopsida > Pinales > Pinaceae > Pseudotsuga > Pseudotsuga menziesii. The sequence goes on from LPNX011221556.1 coordinate 639,754, forward strand.
GAGTGACATAGTGTTCCTGATGGTATGTCTGTTTGGGAAAATGCAACATATACAGGGGGATCTAGGAGGGCAAGATAGCCTTCATTTCCACAAGATCATCAATGAGGATAACTTGCTTGATTTCCTAAATGGAAGTCTTATGGTGAATGAACTAAGACTCTCCTTCTTGGTGGGTTATAAGTTTTCATAAGTCTTTTAGGGAAGACACTAAGCAGTGTAGAGGAGAGAGTAGAAGACACTTTCTCAATCTGAAATTTATTTGGGACCCTGAGAATAGGAGGGAGTAAAAGACACTTCCTCAATCTAAAATTTATTTGGGACCCTGAGAATAGGAGGGAGTAGAAGACAGACACATGGATCATGCTATTGCCCAACCGTGCAAAGAGAAAGGTTCACGATTTGGGAGATCTACGCACAGTAGAAGGGAGAGCTCACGGTCTTCCCAAAATACTACCGCACAAAGCAAACAGGCTCCTCGGTGAATCTTGCTCAATATATTTATAGAAAAATTATTATAATCATCTTTAGTAACGATAACTTAACTATCACTATTACAATTTGAAAAAATTAAAAACATAGATAAGAAATAAAGTTGATAAATTTCGTAAGTACTTAATAATGACATTTATAAATGTGATTTCAAATAAATAATATTTGAATTATAAAATCACTTATATTAATTACGAAAGATTTTTTCTCAAAACTAAAGCATGACTATCAAGACATTTGAAATAGATTTTTATTACTTATTCCCTCAAGTATGCAATATAAATGACTATATTAAGACTTTATCGATATGTGATTGAGCACATCACACTTGAAGTTTATTATGTTCACATTAATTAACTCTCCCAATTAACTGTTATATAATTAACTTAAAGTGATTATTTTAAATATTACTTAACTAAATTTTAAATAAATAACTTATCTTTAATTTGAACCACTTAATTTAGCTAACTATCCTAGCTAATTTTAACGCAAGATAATTAACATTATCTTATTTTTAACTAACTGTAATTTAAGATAATTTACGTATATTGACTTACACTCAGTTTAGTATATTATCTTAACTTGAAATTTAAGATAATTAATTCTCAATTTAACTAAAATTATCTCACTTTAGCTTTACTTAACTAGCTTCATCCAATTAGTTTTATTCCACTTTGACTAAGAACTATGCTAAGATAGTAATTCTTAATTTAACTCAATTAATAAATCTTAAGATAACTATTTATCTTAGATTTTAATTAATTCCATTAGTTAGTTAATCTTGGAAATCCTTTAAATACTTAAGGCAATATTTATCTTAACTTTAACTTTGTCTTATTAAATAATTATCTTAGTTGGTATTTTCTCCATCTCTTTTACCAATACTAGGATACCAATTAACATATTGAAACTAATTTCTTGACTTTATTTATAATATTGGAGTATTGATTAACCTCTTGCTAATCGTTAAGTTATAGGTATTTACTAGTTCCTTGCGGTGACTACTAGTTTCCTCATTAGACTTAACCGATTAATCACACCAATATGTCACTTATAAACTTAAGTGTTGTTATATTTGACTTTTGTTGTTAAGTGTCCACGTCACAAAAATGATACACATCATTAATTCATTTTACTTAGCCATTTACCCCCCTCCAAGTGGATTTGATGCCCCTATCATTTTATTCGTGTCAAGTTATCAATCTTCTAAGTATACAATTTACAACACATCTTAGGAATCCATACTTAAAGAGGTTTACCTGTGGAGCTTATGCCACGAGCTCCTTTTCCATAAGAGGGTACACACTTTTGACTAAGAAGTGGGATATTAAAATCATTAATATCATCAAATAGTGTCAAATACTAGTTGTTAAGGTCAACAAAGAGTGTCATACAATTGCATATAATTTTTTTAATATAAAACCCAATAAGATGTTATTTTATTTGTGTATTATATTGTGGATCAATATTACTATGGTGCACATGTTTTCTGGTTATCAAGCAACGTTTGTATTAATTCGTAAGAAAGATGTGCATGGATAGAATAGCATGCTGACATATAAAGTTTACTTTAACAATATTTCACAGTCTATAATTCATGAAAACATGCATGCCTCATAGGGAAACCATGACATTAAAAGGAACCATGAATATCTCACATTCTTTTAGACATACTCTTAAATATTAAAACTATCTAGTAATAAATTAAATAGCTCTAATAAAGTATCAAAAAATAAGAAAGGGCTATTAAACATGCCAATATTGGTAATGGGGAACCCTGGTAGGATGTGGAACTGAAACACACGAATGATTAGTATCCTCATAGGTTGCAACCTTAAGGGTATTTGTTGAGGGTCGTTCAAATGTTTTACCTAGCCTTCCCATTATAGAAATGACCACCTTCATGAGGTCAACATTATACTCATCTAGGGTTTCCATTATTTTCTTCAATTGGTGAAAATCATCATCTTTTGGTAGTATTATCCGAGTGACCATTCTTTTGGTTTGCAAATACAAATCCATATCCCTACAAAAATGAGAATTCCACGCTGTTGTGCAACCCAAATATGGAATAATCCCCCACACCTACTTAATCCCTTACCAATTTTAGATCTACTTCCATAAAAGACATTGCTACCTCTCCTTTCTATGAAACCTCAACATCATATAAGTCTGCAACTTCCAATGCTTCCTTGACAGCTTGCGTTGAACCACCAAGGGAGGGGAGGACATTCCTATCACTAGGATCCATTACAATATGAACAAAGGGCCTAAATTCCTTATCAACACTATGAATCATACCTTTATTTTGTAGATATTTAACTGAGAACTGGAGGGACAAGGGACTTCCTTCTGAATTTATCCCATTACAACTCGTGATCACAATCTATCTTAGGTGTAGTAGAACATTATTCTTCCTCATGTGCTCACTTTTCCTCTTGTGCAGAATTTTGAACCTGTCTCAATCCCACCAACAAGAGATCTTTGTTATCATGCAATTTCCTTAATACTTGAGGAACAAGATCCTATCATATCCTTCTTTCCTAACTATCCAACTCAATATGATATATGCATGCCTCCTCCTTGCAAGGAACATTGGAAGCAATATTCCTCCACACTAGACACCCAATATGACAACTATGGTGCACATCATGAAAATATCCAAATAAAATATATGTAACCAAATAATTTGATACATGCACGAGGTATTCACTAAGTGAAACCATCCCATTTCACCTTCATTCATGGGATATTAATGAATACCCCTAATTTCATTAGAGATTTGTAATACCTATCAAAATCCTTTTGTTGAGCGCCCCTCCCAATACATATTTCTAATTAAAAAAACCCTATTTTTATGAGATATTCACTATTTTACTAGATACCTCTTTTTATACTCCCCAATACCTATAAACCCCATATACCTACTCCTCGCCCCCCAATACCTACAATATATTGACCTTATTTTTCAAAATTTAAAAACACCCTTTATTAATCAACATGATAAGATATTGGCCAGCAAAGTGAATCCCTCATTGATACATCCCATTATCATAATTGTTGAAGTGACAATTCTTTATGCTCCCTAAACAAATAGGTGAGAAAATAACCTTTTAATTTTGCATTGCTCAAATGCATTGGAATATTTATTTAACACTATGAAATTTAAACTTGCATTTAATAAACGCAATAATCATAATTTTCAAAATTTAAACCTACATTTAATTGATGCAATAATCATTTTTTTTTTAACTATAAGTTTTAATTTTCAAATTTAAAACCACATTTATGAAAACAAAATCACATTTTATGAACTCAAGCTCATCCCCTTTTAATTGAAAATCCCACTTTTGAAATTGGAAAACACACATTTTGAACACAAAATATTAGTTTAAAAATGGAAATAGGTAGTTTTCACATTAAAAATTAATCTTTTCGAAAAAAAAGTACTTTTGGTGTACGATATGAGAAAAAAAAATGAACATTTTGAATTGGAAATTACATTTTTTGAACCCAATTTTTGGAGTTTAAAAATGTTATCTTTGGGATTTAGAACAGGGATAATTTTAGGGGCTAAAGTTATCCTAATGGGCTATTTTTCCATGTTTTCCTCCAAAAAAAGATGCGCTTTTTTGCTTTTTTTGAAGCCCTGTTTTGCCTAATTTTGATGGGGTAAAAATTTTTCACCCTAAATGTTGCCAAATTATTATATAAATGATATAAAATACTTGGAAATTAAAATATTTTTTGAAAAAAATCGCCAAACATTTTTTAGTTGCCATTTTAAGAATTGGTAAGATTCACCAACATTTATACACTTTTAAATAAGTATGGTTCCTTAAAATCATCCCTAATTTAAAATGTGATTTTTGGGACGTTTTTAGTCTATATTCTCCATAACATGTCCAAATTTAATAAAATGTGTGTTACTAGTGTGATTGTTAGATCTTTAGATTTTATTTTTCATCTTGAACAATTTGATGGGTAAGGGAACATACATCAACTATGCATTAGAGGAATCATTGTGTTATTGCAATGAGAGTAACAAGGTGCTCTACAACCCAGTATGGGGGATATGTTGTAATATACGTAACGTAACACTACAAAAATAATTAATAATAAATGCATGTATTCTCATCAAATGAAAAATTAAAACCAAATGGAAAGTAATTAAAAAATCCATGTTGGCTTATTAAAAAAATTAAAACCAACATAAATCCACCAAAACTTACATGTAAATTTTTCTAAACTTGTAAACAAATAAAGATAAAATTATTTAAACATCAAGAAATTGGATCCCTGTCAGTGCTTGGTAGATCCAAGTTTAGAATGGATCTATGTTTGTAATTAGAACATGAACATGTCACACCCCTCCCCTCTCACCATCGAGGAGAGTCACGCTTCCGCCATCATAACCGGGCATCTAGCTCCATTAACATAAATAGGAATGTATTGAATGTAAAAATACATATGAAGATGTATAATGAATAATATATAGCGGAAGAAAGTCTCATTCAAGCATTCAATATGTTCATAACAATTCATAAAAAAAAAATACATTGTAGAGTTAATGCAAGAGAATACTTATCTTGAATTTGAGTTTCCCGGAGCAACTATCTATCTTGGTGCAACGTTCCACCCAACCATAGGCTAGTTGTGGTCATTAATCTATCAAGACAACTTCCACCCACAAGCTGGGCATGATTTCCACAAGAAATAAGGGAACAACATGCTCACACATAGCCAAAAGCAAATCAAGGTTCAACTAAGCCAATCTATAGTTGGGTTTATCAAGATGCTAAGGCAGTGGAAAGGAAGAATTTCTAAGCTAGTGAGAACAACCACATAGATATGGGAACCTCCAAAACATATATCTAGCTTGGCCTATAAATTACCTACACTCCCAAAACAAGGAAGTATTCCCTTCAATGGTACACAGTCCCTCGGGACATACCTTCCCTTCCGGTGTTCTTTTAGGTGTGGATAGAATATTAGCCAACACCTCTTGATCTTTTTGTGAGGTTCCTCTCTTCACTAGGTTTATTAAGCCAATTTTGGTCCTCTTCCACTCCTAACAGTTTAGAACAAAACAAGGATGCACATAGCATCAAACACAAGTTCTTGGTATGCAGGAAAAATGGTTTGGCAACCAAAAAATGAAATGGTAGAAGGGGAAATCAACCCTGGGAGAAAATTTTGATTTTAGAAAAAAATTTATGGGCATTACATGGGAAAAATGACCTCCCTAAACGCCCAAATATTAAATCTCTCTTCCCAGCCACTGAGCGATACAAAAACGAGTTCCCATCCATGGAAAAAATGAAGGAATTGCATAAAAATGTGAGGGGAAACCCCCAAATAGCTCCAGATGCATGAGGAAGGGAAACGCATGGGTGAGGAATGGTTTGGGTACACCTTTCTTGGATTTTTCTTTCCCCATAAGAAAAATTATGTTTTTCAAAAATTTATGGCTTTCCCCAATAGAAAATTGACTTCCATGCCTCTCCATTCCCAATGCATTAACTACCTCAACCAACCTCTGGAAGAATTAAATGATTGGGTGCATAAGACAAAATGGGTATTTGAGAGATTATGGGTTCTTTCATTTACATTTGGCTTAAAACTATTCTCTTGAGGGTTTGAATAATTTCCCTCCCTATTCCTTGTGAAATCATGCCCCCATCTCTTGTTGCATTACATATCTAGTTGTGGGTATTTTATTAAATTGCATATTTACATGATGCCTCAATTTATATTGTTCTTGGCTAGCATGAGAACCATCGGCCTCGATTTTAAATGTCTATACATAAAATGCTAAATCTATGTTGGGGCCTTGGCCTTGAGCTACTCACTTTGATTTAATAACGATATTGACATCATTTACAATTTTAATGCAATAGGGATCAAAATGAAGATATTACAACACAATTATGTATACCCTAGTTACATATACCTACATTGTACATGTACACCTATATAATTAATTGAGGGATAAATTATTCAATGAATGATTAATGATTATAGGGAGAATATGGAGTACATATAATATCAATTAGCATTGAATACCTTTGTTGACTTTTATTAATTGTTGATATGATGACTCATGAGTTAAATAGGTATTGTGGGGTGTAGTAAATTTTGCTAGAAATGTCAAATTCATTTATAAGCTAGCATGAAAAGAAACACTCTATATTTTGTTTTATCATTATGCAATTATGTATCCCTAAAATTTTGGAAGGGTGGTTTATGGCATATAAATGAGGGTGGTTGCAGAGACTTGAAAGATGTATGTGCAAATTGAATAAAAAGAGAGGTCGAAGAAGTATGTAGGGGAATTTTTTTTATTGGTAATTGTGGACAGGTTGAGATAGTTGAGGAGTGGAAGAATTATTGGAATAAATATTTTTTCATGAACAAATATCATAGAGATATTGTGCTTTATTGGTATTAGACTCGTGGGGATGTAGGACAAGGAAATTGAAAGTTCCTTGGAGCTAAGAAGTTGGATAGGATCCTAGTTTTTAAGGAGGTATAATTCCTTTCTAGGCATCTATAATGTCCCCAAAAATTGAAAAAAAAAATTTATTAGGCTAGTAAAAAATACCTATGTGGAGCATTATTGAATTTGTAGAATATAACGTACATTGCATACACCACTGTTCGGTCGTAAGTTGTTCTTACGTTCAATCATCTTACTTTCATTTGTGAATATTACTGTATTTTATTGACTATGTCATAATGCTTGTTTGCTACATTATTCTTATGGTTATACATTATTGTGTATGTGCCATTACTTGATTATGTGATTCGTTCATTTCTGCATAGTCTTACTTGTTATTTATATGGTTCTAACTTAACTTTGTTTCTAGACCTAAAGTGGGTGGGGTGGCGGGACTAGTTCTCCCATGATGATCTCAGAGGTAAAGTGTTTACTTTTCTAGCAGGCTTACTTAGTTCGGTTTGAACTAAGGCACCTCTTTCATTCCATAATGCATATTATACTTAATGACGGAGATTTGTTCAGGAGTGCTGAGCATTTTGATCATTTAACATACCTACTATTTGTTATTACGATTCCTTATAGACTCAGATTGATAGAAGGGTAATTACTATCTCCACTAATTATTTAACATAGATAAATTATCTATGTGATACCTATTATTCATTATATTTGTATTTTATTTATACTTCACGTTTACTACGTTAAGAGTATTAACATATCCTTTATTTATTTCATGGCGGTTTATACACTTGGCTAAAAGATCAAACCCTGATTTTATACCTAGCGATAATACCATGGCATATTTCATATACCATGGTTATAAGCTTCATACTTAGGCAAAATGAAAAGGAAAGGCTTAAGGATTAAGCCTATGGTTATACGATACACCAATACTATGCATGGTAGTCGGACTTAAGGTTGGTGCATATATTGCATGGTGTATAAATTATACTATACCTTGTATTTAAGCATTGGGCTCGCGAGTTATAACATATAGTTTTGACATTAAGTGGTGGGGTTTAAGACCTTGCATGGAATAAAGACCAATGTTAATGAAACAAATGTAAGCTATGGATATGTGGGTTTTGGGTTGATAATGGACACCAGTCTAGCACCATTAATGCGTCTCGAGTGCTTGGGCTCCACAAATGACTTGGTCGTTTTGCTTGGCCAGTTTATGGTTTGGTATTGGCTCTGCGTTGTAGATGGAGATGCTGCCCTGGTTAACGAAGGTATGCTTCGTTGGTTTCAAGACAACGTTTGATAATTTTTTCGTGGCTTAATTACTTTCATACTTCTCATCCCTCATCATTTTGGTGGTTGCAGGTGACAGGGTTGGCGCGGAGTGGGATGGCTCAGAGCTTTGCTGTGAGTTCAAGGATGATGCCATTGTAGTCACGGTAAGCCTGTTACACAAGTGAATCTTGTCACCTCTCGGACTTAAGACTGGGTGGTAGATTATTGTAGTTGGGGTTTTACTATGGGGTTTCAATTTTCCTTTGGGCCTAGGTATGCAGAGGATTTGGGTTTGTGAAAGAATGGTGTTGTTGGCAGTGAATGGGGAACCTTGGGTCTTTTAACAGAATCTGTGTTTTGGTTATGTAAATCATGTTTTGGTTTGGAGATTTAAGCCTGGGAAGCACCATTGCTTGCAATGGTGCCATATCCCTTGGCAGGACTATGTAAAATTTGATTGAAGACTTTAATGGTTACCATGTAAATAAATCTATACTATGTTTTTTATAATGCGTTGTTATTTTTAAAGCTTGGGTTTATGAGGCATTCTCCTTCATGGATGGTCTCTATATAAATGCTTAATTTCATTTCTGAGCTGTAATACTTGACAGCATATGGGTTGATGCCATGTCGTGTATGGCATGAGCACTTCCCATGGTTGCTGCGATCACTTGGATGGTTGCAATTTGTTACTGTTTCATTTATTAGTATGTAATGTGGAATGTGAAAAAGCCATGGTTGTAAACCCATTATGGCTATTGTTGTTGTAGGTGGATTTGTTGATATGCATACGATATCTTAGGGTTTACTTTTAAGGAACTGTTTATTTATTTAATATGGATGAGGTTGCGCTTACAGCATGAGGCGTGTTTAACTTGTTAATGTAGCCAACATACATTCTGTGTATAGTGTGGCCTTGATAAATGTAGAATGACTCTACAAGATTTGAATCATGGTTGTTGTTGATTTAAAGAGTATGTAAATAAAATGGATGGTTATGATTTGGGGCTTAGGTTCCCACAAGATTCGATTCCTGCCATCTCATGTATATTTACTTGGATTGTGTAGAGATTACAATATGGTTTATGATTTGTTTCCTGTGTATTGATGTACATATATGGTTTTAAATGTTATATGGAGAAAATGTATGGTTATGTAAATGATTACGATGTATGTATTTATAATTTGCGTTTTATTATGGACTAGGACTTGGGTTTGGATACCCACAGGGGTCGATAATGCGACCTCTGGTAGCTTAAGGGTTTTAATTTAGTTAATGAAAAGCTACTTGGTTACTTGTTATGCGATGGTTGTAAGTAATATTAGATGGGACTTCAATGATTTATTCATACGATTCTGTTTATGTAGATTTATATAATAGGACTGTGGATTTTAATTAGGAAATGGAACTTGACCTTGAGAAATGAATGGCCACAATGCTTACTCTAATTAAGTGCTTATGATGATGTTATTTTTAATGGAAAATGGTTTTTTACTTAATGTATATTAAATTATACAGACCTTGAAAGGTCTTCGCTGTTTGGTACCTTGGATTTAGTATAGAATGTTTATAAAATGTTATTTAGATATAATTATTATTCAGTAGATTAGATTTGTATTTTACTTTAGAATGGTTAATGCATGTTTATCAATAGGATTCTGGTTAGTTTACTTGTAAATATTAAATAGGTAATACAGACCTAGGTTTTAAATGAAACCCTAGATCAGAGCTAGTTATTTATTTAACATGTCTCTACTAACAAATTGAATTTTTCAGTAGAGTAAAATAGGCTAAAGAGGAGCTATATAATAGACTTGAAATAAAACCTAGCTTGCAATAAAACATAGTTTAAATAGTAAGATACTACATAAGTAAAATTAAATGAATAAACTCTTGTATCTTAAGCATATGAAATAAATTTCAACCTAGGGTTCTACTTTAAGGATGTAAACCCTAGAATATTTAAACAGAGAAACAAATACATGGGGTTAGGAGATATAATATGAACCTTTACCTATTTCAGCCATCCTTTTATGCTAGAAGGTGAAACGGGAAGACCAAGATCTCATACTTATAATTTATGAAGCTCCTTTAATGATTGAACCTACACACTTAAATAACTAGCATTAACAATTCATAGGCAAACCTGACCTCTGTATTAGATGACCAAATCACTTGGGAACTACCACATTCTACCCAACCTTGACCTGGAACCATTCTTGGTTTCAATCTGGATCCCCCCGAGATAGATTCCAACATGCAAGTAGCTTAGATCTCCTCAGGTAGGGTTTCCAAACTAGTATATCAGTTTTGGACCCGTTCTCCTTTTCCTTGAAGGAAATTGTTCTCCAAGAATTCACTTGTGAAGAAAATAGACAGAATAATGACTCCCATAAGATAGATCAGAACCCCAAGCCTTTCCTTGGATTGAGTCTTTATAGACATATGTTTTAGTCAAAGGGACAGTTAAATCAAGAAACCTTGATTTCTTGATTTAACCCTCTTTTATTTAATTTGAGTAGTTTTTAATACTTTAACTTAGGAACTTTCAACTAGTTCCTAATTAGACCTTTGTAGGTATTGTACTATTTATTATATTTTAATAATAATAAATAATGGATGGAGCTTTTCATTCTTTCTTTCACTATTAATATTATTACTATATTTATTCTTTATACATACCATGTATAAAATACATAATAATATAACATTTGTTAACTTTGGTCTTTGGGAATCATATACGATGATCCATAGACTTAATGACACTTCTTGATTAAGGCCAACAGGTAGATGGTTAGGTCTATTAGGCTAGGTAACCCTAAACATCCTTGCATGTTGTATTTCCTCGTATAACCTTGTAGTTCTTCAGTACTTGATGAGAATAGAGAAATTCAAAATTTTATTTAATCACTTAAAAAATAAGTATGATGAGATCAATATTGTTCTCGATTCGTTTTCAACCTTAATTTTTTTCAGTAACCCCTAGCACTTACCAGAGCCCATACTCAATCCTATAAACATGGAGTTACAAACTTATTGCAATTCCAGAGCTCTTCACTCAACACTAATGCTAGGATGTACTTGTACGATACACCTAGGAATACAATGGCAAAGGATCTGATGCTCCATCGCTTATTCTCAATGTGAACATGGAAGGCTCCACAACTTATGCCCAACACTTCTAATTATCTTTTCATGTGTTCCATATTTTTCTCACTCAACACAGATGTAAGTATGCATGTGCTTTAGAGCTTCCTGCTCAACACAAAATATTAATTACCATGTGCTCCAGAGCTCCTCGCTCAACACAAAACATTAATTACACATGTGCTCCAGAGATCCTTTCTCAACACAAGACATTAATTACAAGTGTGCTCCAGCGCTCCTTGCTCAACACAAAACATCTTACCATTCATGTGCTTCGGGGTCTACACCCAACACAAAGAAGTATATATATATATATATATATATATATCATCAAATAATTGGCTTATGCCCAATATATAAAACAAATAATCATGTTCATATGCAGTGGGGTCCTCGACCCAATATATCAAAATAATCTATCAAGATAACATCATAATCAATAGGCTCATTCCTATAAGTGTTAGGTCCAAAATTTGGGATATTACATGATCAAAGGAGGGTGAATTCATGTTAGTAGAGGAGGCAAAGTTCATTGTTACACAAATTCACCATTTAAAGAAGTACCTTTTAGTATCTTAATGTTTATAATCATGTTACACATCAATTATTTGTTATCTCCATTTTTATAAGCATGTTTATACCATTGGTTAGTATATTTATGATGTTGAGTCAAGGAAGTAAGGAAGAGAGGCCTTACACTCCATCATTATTTTCCTTTACAGGAAACTGTAGCGAGAATTAGTAGTGAGCTGCATTTAGTATTCCATCTCACAAGTACCTCGGGTTCCATGGTTGTAAATGATTGATTCCCATATGTTTATGTTTGTCATCCAACTTAACCACAATAAGGGTTTTTAGTATTTGAATATTGAAGGATTTCATCCTTCACGTGGTTGTAATGTTTCACTGGGTCAATTTACTCATATTTGAGTCATTCCAAAACTCAAACTAGATTGTTTAGATACATTATGATGAAAATAGAGTACACCATATGGCATAGGCTTGGCTTCTCAACCTCTAGTATTTTATGAATATAAATATTCATTTAATTTGTGTAACCTCCATAGTTGTATGAGTAAATTTATGTTCTTAGCATTTATTGTATTTGTTTTTGTGATACATTGTCTCATAAGATATTAATGCATGGGTCTAAATGTAGCAATTTTGAGAGCATAGGGTGCAATAGTTGAAGTATTGTCTCGTAAGGCATTCAATGTTGAAGAATGAAATCTCCTTGGTCAAATGCAGAATTAATTACTTAGTTAAGTTGAGTAGTTGATTTGGTCACCTTATCTTGAGTAGTGATTAATAGTATTTTCTAGTCCATAGAATTGGCCCTGGTATTGTTGTGATGTAGTCATATATATGTTGTTTCTTAATAATGAGAAGGAAACAAATATGACCACTTCTGTTGATCCGTCGGACCTCAACTTGAGTGCATTAAAATTTTGTTTTAAAAGAATGCGTTCAACAGGTTAATTAATGGAACAACATTTACAGAAATTAAATGCCTAGAACAGGAATGAAAAACACAACATTGATAAGAAGATATAAGGAAGAACACAGAATCAGAGAGTCACAGATAGAAGTTTATAATGGAGTTCACCCCCTCCATTTGGCTACGTCTCTAGGTCCCTCTCCAATGGGTAGCGATCCAATTAATCTCTTTAAAAAGGTACAAAATGGTTCTGGAATCAACTTCAACAATGTAAATAGAATGCTGTAAAAAGTCTTTAAGACTTCTCTTCTTGAATTTACAACTAGCCTTTGAAAGGCAAACAAAAGCTAAAATGTAACAGAGAATGTCGACTTCCACAGTAACAGCATCTCACAGAGAAATGATGCTCTATGCTCTAAATAATCTGAATCCCTCTTGTTATGCCTCTAGTGTGGCCAGAATGCCCTATTTAAGAGTTCAGTGGGAGGATAAGTAATGGATTCGCCTCCCCCTTTCATCACAGTTGTTATCTTCTTTATCGTTACAACCATATGCTAAAACTGAACGATGCAATCCCTTCAATCGCTGCATAAACGTTATCTTTCCACGACGTTCCATATCCCCAAAACGTTGCAACCAACTCCATGCACATATGTGGACTCCCAACACATTGCAACGACTTCCACACACATGTGTTGCACCATACCGCGCAACTGGGCTATGCCACATGTAACGTAACCGTTTGATGTCACCACTAACTCCACAAATGTCACAGCATATCACTACTTCACAAATGTCGCAGCAACCGATATGTACAAGTCACAGCAAACGTGATATCTACGTCGCAACAACCGCGATATATATATATATATATATATATATATGTGTGTGTGTGTGTGTGTGTGTGTGTGTGTGTGTGTGTGTGTGTGTGTGTGTGTGTCGCAGCAACCGCGACCGCGTGGGCCTTTCATGAACCATTTGATGTTCCACTCGATGATGCGCAAACTGTGCATACCATACATAACTACATAGCATGCGATAAGCTTCACACCATGCGATAAGCTGCACAACCCCATGCGATGACTGCACACCATGCGATAACTGTGCGCCATGCGATAACTGCGCACCATGCAATAACTGCACAGTTGTTCACATCTTAACCACCAAGCTTAGTCCTCACACTATGTTTAGCATATGAGTTAAAAACATATGTTATGTTCTTTGAACCATAGATTAATAACCATTGTACCATATTGGATCAGTGTAATTTTTGAAGATGAATAATCCATCGGATCATTCCTCCCCACTGGAGAGCTTTTGGACCACCAAAATCTTGAATCATTCTATGAGTAAGTGAGGGTACAGATCCCTCACTTTTCCAATCTCCATCCATCTTGCTTTGCCATGATGTATGCCTTTAGGCCCCACTTTAAGGTACTCAGCATCCCCCCTTCGTGAAGTCCTTACATTTCTATCAAGAATAACATCATCCTGCAACTCTTTCATGTATTCAGGTGCCAAATCTTCAACTAAAGGAATCTGTATGTTAGTTTCCTCATCCATGATCATATGAGATTCATACAGTTTAAGATTCTCAACATTGATAACTGAATAAATTTGCATGTATGGAGGTAAATTCAAGCAAAAAGAATTAGTACCAATCTTTTCCAAGATCTCAAAAGGACCATACCTGATAGGCTTAAGATTTTTATCTTCACCTTTCATTCTATCTTTGGTGATATGTAACCAAACTCTGTCACCAACCTAAAATTGATGATCAACTCGATGCTTATCATGCCTGGCTTTGTACTTTGCCTGGCTCTTCTCCAATTGTTCCTAAACTGCCTGCTGCACTGCTTGGATCCTCTGAATGAACCTTAGAGCTTTATCTACATCATGATGTCCATCCACTGCATCTTTGCTAAAAGAGAAGTCCATCGGTGTTTTTGGCAGATAACCAAAACAAATTTCAAAAAGATATCTTTTCATGGAAGAATGAACTGTATGATTGTAAGCATGCTGTATATACTACAACTGCTCATCCCAAAGTTTAGGATGTTTACTACAATATCCTCTGAGCAGCTGAACCACAGTTTTGTTCACTACCTCTGTTTTCCCATCGATCTGTGGATGAAAAGCTATACTTTTCTTAAGTTTAGTATCCATAAGCTCCCATAAAGTTGACTAGAATTCTCCCAAGAACCGGGAGTCCCAATCAAATACAATAGACATGGGTAGCCCAAAATGTACCCAAACATTATGAAAGAATAGACGAGATGTTTGTTCAGCAGTGATCTTCTTGTTACATGGCATTAAGATACACATTTTGCTGAATCTATCCAGAACAACATATAGGTAATCATGCCCTTTTCTAGACATAGGTAGTCCCCCTACAAAGTCCATAGAAATGCTTTCCCAAGGACGAGAAGAAACTGGAAGAGGAGTGTACAAACCCAATTTCCTATTGCTAGGCTTACTTGTTGCACACATAAAACAACCTCTTATGTATTTAGCTATAGTTTCTTGCATTTGAGGCCAATAACAATTATTCTGCAATAATGAAAGTGTTGTACTTACTCCAAAATGTCCTGGAATCAATGAACTATGTGCTTCTCGAATCACATGCACTCTCTCTTTCTCTGGAATACAAAGTTTACCAAGATGATACAAGAGTTGATTATGCACATTATAGTTCTCTTCCCATTTACCATGTATTAGTTATGTATATACTTTCTTAAAATCTTTGTCTTCTGCATACTGTTCAATATAAATTTCATGTGTTAATGAACTGTTTTGAAGAATGATTGAAGCATTTGTAGGAGGCCTTGATAACATGTTTGCTACCTTATTATGAATTCCCTTTTTGTACTTAATTACGAGATGAAACTGTTGTAAGAATCCCATCCATCTTAAATGCCTACTTTGTTGTATTTTAGTTTGATATTGTAAATATTGAAGTGGCTGATGATCAGTATGTATGACTATTTATTTTCCCATGATATAATGTTTCCACTTCTTCACACTCTGTACTAAAGCATACAACTCTTTGTCATAGGTTGGATAGTTACTTACCATAGTAGAGAATGTTTCTGAGTGGTAACAGACTGGCTTCCTTCCTTGCATCAAAATGGCTCCCATGGCAAACCCATTGGCATCGGTTTCGATCTTGAATGGCTGTTGCAAATCTGGCAACGTCAGAACTGGTGTTGTGCTAATCCTTTCCTTCAAAGTGTCGAAGGCTCTCTGCTGCTTGCCTCCCCACTGGAAAATTTCTTTAACACTTTTCAACACATGTAATGGAGCAGCAATGTAAGAAACCCTAGAAATGAATTTCCTCCAATACTGAACCGCACCCAAAAAACATCTAACTTCAGTAACGATGTTAGGCTATGGCCAGTTTACAATGACATCAACCTTGGTTGGGTCCACTCGCAGGTGGCCTCCACCAATAACATGGCCCAGATATACTAAAGAAGTTTTAGCAAATTCACATTTGGACATCTTTACATAAAGCTTCTCCTTCTTCAGTACATCTAAAAATTTCTTCACATGTACAATATGCTCTTCCCAGGTTTTGCTAAATACAAGGATATCATCCAGATATTCAATTACAAAATCATCAATGAATGAATGAAAGACATCATCCATGACCCGCATGAAAGTGGCGGGTGTGTTACAAAGCCCGAAAGGAATCACAAGTCATTCATACAAACCCTGTTTTGTTTTAAACGTTGTTTTCCAGGAATAATTTTCAGCAACACGAATTTGATGATACCCACTACGCAGATCTAATTTTGTAAAATAAGTTACATGTTTCAACTGATCAAGAAAATCATCAATGCGAGGAAGAGGATACCTGTTTTTAATGGTGATTTTGTTAAGGGCCCTATAGTTGATGCACATCCTCCAAGACCCATCCTTCTTTGGAACCAAGACTATGGGAGAGCCACAAGGAGAAGTGCTTGGTGGGATGACCCCCTTCTCAATCAGCTCCTGAACCTGCTTCTTGATTTCCTCATTTTGCATTACAGACATCCGGTACATAGCTATGTTCGGGAGTGGCACATCCTGCTGCAAATGTATCTCATGCTGAATCTCTCTCTTTGGTGGTAACCCTTTCGGATATTGAAACAAATCATCATACTCAGAAATGATTTCAATCAATTCAGATTTATGCTTAGGGTCACACCCTTCAAAAGATTTAGAGATCTCATCATTTTTCACCTTAACCATCATTAACACAAAATTCTTACTAGCATTTACCAACCTCTTCATTTGTCCTACAGAAACTATCGCTAGATTGGTTTTTGCCTTATGTGCTTGTACAATATACTCTACACCATATTTAAAAAGATGATACTTATTCTTCTCTCTATAAAAGACTGCTTTCCGGTCATACAAATATGGACTCCCAAGTACATCCCACAAATGTCAAGTGGTACTACATCCAGTTCTACCTCATCCATGAACTTTTCAGTAATGGCCAACTTCAATACACATTTATTTGTAACTTGCAATTGTGTAGCATTAGTAACCCAACCAAGAGGATAGGGTTTTTCATGAGGCATAGTAACTAAATGCAATTTCTTAACCACTTCTTCTGATATCAGATTTACTTGTGAACCACTATCAAAAAAGGTATCAATCTTTGTGTGATTTGTAATGACACGAACATGAAATAGTGCACTTTTATTTTTATCATTTTGCTTAGAAGTAGATGGCAGATTTCTACTTGCACTAGAACTTGATTGTGCATCAATGGGAAGTGAGATACTTTTATTCTTACCCTGGATTCCGATAGCTGTAACCTTTGTCTCATCACCTGAGTCGGATCCCAAGTCCTGAATAACTACTGTAGTAGCTTTTGCTTTGCCTTTATCTTTGTTTCCTCCGTACTTCTTTGGCCTTAATTCTAGATGAAGTTTCTAACACTTAGAGACATCACGTCCCTTTTGACAATGTGAACATGAAGGCTTTTCACCCTCTTTCTTAACAGTAGCCATCTTCTTTTTCCCCATATCTTGAACTTTCTATTTGCTGTCAAATTTAAAGGATTTCTTCACAAAATTTTCATTAGCATGCTTACCCCTAGCTTCTAAATGTGTAGCTTAAACACATACATCATCCAAAGTACTGGGGTTAAACATCAACAAAGTATGTCGCAAATAAGAATGCATGCCACCAATGTACTTAGGAAGAGTTTTCGAGGTATCTAATGCAACATTCAATGCAATAGACCTCTTTCTAAATTCATGAGTATATTCCTGAATGCTTTGTCCTTTAGCTTGTCTAAAAGTTTGCCAGCTCATTATTAATTGCTGCATGTGACCTAATGGATAAAATTGCTTTCTTAATACTTCAATGAAATCATTCCAAACTAAAATAATTTTACGATTCTTTAGAAGATCTTGCTGAATCTTGCTCTCCCACCAAGTAAGAGCCATTCCACTCATTCTCAAAGTGGCCAATTGAATTCTAGAAGGGTCATCAGTAATGCCCTGCACCCTACAATATACTTCAAGCAGCTTGATCCAATTGTCTAACTTTTCATCATCTAAATCTCCATTATAAATTGGCAATTCAAATTTTACATCCAATTTGAAATACGACGTATTAGGACTTGCATTATTTAAATGAGAAGTATGAGAAGAAGAGAAAGTTTGATTAGTTTCAGGAGGATCACCATCACCTCCTACTCCTTTACCCTTTTCTTCCTTCTTCACTTCTACGTCTTTGGATGAATATCCTTCTTCTTTCTTCTTCCTTTCTGCTCGCTCGTTGAGTAGAATTTCCATCATGGCTTTCATGCTCATTAAAGCCTCTAGAAACTCAGTTTCTGAAATAACAGGTTTTTCCTGTTTTGTATGTCCTTCTTCTTTCCCTCGTGGAGAAGACATGGTTCTTGAGAATGTTCTCCTTGATCCAATTTCAGGATCTCCTTCAACTAATTCTCCTTCACCACACTTTAACCTGAACCTAGTAAGCATTCACAAACTTGCAGAAGCAGTTAAACAACTCTAATACCATAACATGATCCATTGGACCTCAACTTGAGTGCATTAAAAGTTTGTTTTAAAAGAATGCGTTCAACAGGTTAATTAATGGAACAACATTTATAGAAATTAAATTCCTAGAACAGGAATGAAAAACACAACACTGATAAGCAAATATAAGGAAGAACACAGAATCAGAGAGTCACAGACAGAAGTTGATAACGAAGTTCACCCCCTCCACTGGGCTACGTCTCCAGGTCCCTCTCCAATGGGTACTGATCCAATTAAACTCTTTAAAAAGGTACAAAATGGTTCTAGAATCAACTTCAGCAACGTAAACAGAATGTTGTACAAAATCTTTAAGACTTCTCTTCTGGAAATTACAACTAGCCTTCGAAAGGCAAAGAAAAGCTAAAATGTAACAGAGAATGTCGACTTCCACAGTAACAACATCTCATAGAGAAACGATGCTTTGTGCTCTAAACAATCTGAATCCCTCTCGTTGTGCCTCTAATTTGGCCAAAATTCCCTACTTAAGAGTTCAGTGGGAGGATAAGTAACGGATTCACCTCCCCCTTTCATCACAGTTGTTATCTTCTTTATCGTTACAACCATATGCTAAAACTTAACCATGTAATCCCGCCAATCGTTGCACAAGTGTTATGTTGCCACAACGTTCCATATCCCCAAAATGTTCCAACCAACTCCACATGTATATGTGGACTCACAACACGTTGCAATGAATGCCACGCACATATGTTGCACCATACCGCGCAACTGGGCTATCCCACATGTAACGTAACCGTTTGATGTCACCACTAACTCCACAAATGTC
>LPNX011221556.1:659712-704402 GCA_001517045.1 Pseudotsuga menziesii
GCATGGCCCCATGCGATGACTGCGCACCATGCGATAACTGCGCGCCATGAGATAACTACGCGCCATGTGATAACTGCGCAGCTATTCACATCTTAACCGCCAAGCTTAGTCCTCGCACTATGTTTAGCATATGAGTTAAAAACATATGTTATGTTCTTTGAACCATAGATTAATAACCATTGTACCATATTGGATCAATGTAGTTTTTGAATATGAATAATCCACCGGATCATGTGTTCTCCTTATTTTACCGTTTCTCTTGTACATTTAACATAGTATAAGAGTGTATGCCATGTTCCATTTTCTATGGTAATCCTTTTCACATAGTGGAAAGCACAAACACACATAGATAGGTTGTGATTGAAGCCTAAAAAAAATATCACGGAGAAATTGGGCATAGATTTTTTCCCCTCTTGGAGAGTCATCGCATCCCGTCCCTATCGAGAACTATGATACCTCATCAACACCGCCCTTTTTCTACTAGTAAAGTGTGGTGCTAACGCCCTTTCTCTTCTTATAATGTGTGGTACCACCACTCTCTTTGCTTATCCAAAGTGCGGTGACCCTTGGTCACTTACACCAATTTTTGGCACCACGTCCCTCCAATTCCCTATGCTAGATATACAAGTTGTGGTACCCATTTTATACATTATAAAAAGAGGGATATCTCTAGTTTGTCATACTAGCATGGCTACTACCAACACAAGCAATTTGTAGCAAATCTCTAGATGTGTACTGACCGGTACTAACTATGAGTTTTGGCCTATCAAGATGAATACGCTTCTCGAGCTCAACAAATGTTGGGATATGGTTGAAAATGAGTTCAAAGAACCTTATCCAAATTCTATGGCTGCAATGAATAATGCCCATAAGATTTCCTTAGAATCTCACCGAGACTGAGATCTCATAGCCAAATGGATGATCCAAATTTGCATCGAGGAGCCCATTTTCCCATGGATCTCAAGAGCTACCAGTGCACATAAAACTTGGAATATCCTTGCATTCACATACAAGGTAACATACCATGTAAAAATGGTAGGATTGCAAACCCTTCAAATTCGGTTTGAAAGTTTGAAAATGAAGGAAACAAAAGCTGTAGTTCAATTTTTTTACTAGGGTTTCCACCATTGTGACCCAATTTAAAACCTTTGGTGAACATCTAGAACAAAAGATAGTTGTTTAGGAGATTATAATATGTCTCGCCAAGAAATTTTCTATGGTAGTGGATTCCATAGAAGAAGCAAAATATCTCTCTTAGTTCACCCTAGAAAAGTTGACTGGATCCATTCTATATCATGAATCTCGATTCCGTCAAGAATAAGAATCGTTGACTAATTCTTTTTGCTCCCAAGCTTCCCTCAACAAAGGTCAAGGAAGAGGAGGATGAGGTAGAGGAATAATATGCTGGAAATCTCCTCATATAGAGGACAAAACTAGTCATGAACATTCAAATCACTTAGGGAAATATCACAATTCTCAAGGCCAATGGAGGAGAGGAAATAGATGGATCAGTAATTCCAATATTCAGTGTAACTACTGCAAGAAGTATGGCCACTATTAACAAGAATGCAGAAAGAAGAAAGCGTACCAAAACAATGGAAGAGCCAATGTCTCTAAAGAAGAAGAAGGCTTGTCAGAGGTGATGTTCATGTCTTATCAAGATACTAAAGACCACTGCAACTCAGATATATGGTTACTAAATAGTGGTCATAGCATTCACATGAAAGGTAACAAGTCACTAATCTCCATTTTGGATTCCTATGTTGTCACAAATATCAACCTAGGAGATGAAATTCTGGTTCTAGAAAAAGGAAATTTTATTATTCATGTACTTACACAGCATAATGAAAATAAGTTTATTCATGATGTTTTCTGTGTACGACATGTGAATGCAAATTTGATAAGTATAGGTCAATTAATTCAGAACCAGTATGATATTCAATTTTATGATACATACTATGCTATTTATGATAAAACCCCCAGTAAGAGACTCATAGCCAAAGTTGAAATGACCAAGAAAAAAACATTTCCTCTCTGTGTCAGGATTTCCAACCTTCCACAGTCTGTAGTGCATACTATTTCTAGTCTAGATGAATCTTGGTTATGGCACTGTGGATTAAGTCTTTTTCCCTTCAAGAGTCTCAATATCCTGCAAAAATAGTCGATGGTCAAGGGGTTACCAGTTATACACGAACAATCAAGTTCTTGTGAGGATTGTGTCATTGGAAAAAATCAAAGGAAAACTTCCCCACTTTTACAACTTGAGCCAAAGAACATCTTGATATAGTTCATACATACCTTTTTTGACCCATGAAAACCCAATCCATAGGAGGTAGCTTTATTTTCTGACATTTATTGATGATTTTAGCAGGAAAATATCGGTTTATTTCTGCAAGAACAAATTAGAGACCTTCTCCAAGTACAAAGAGTTCAAATCCATGAATGAGAAGCAGTCTGTAAAGTTCATTAAAGTTCCCAAGTCATATGGTGGAGGTGAATATGATTCACATGATTTTACATATTTTTGGAAGAAACATGGCATCCAGAGATAGTTCACCACTAGATACACTCCACAACACAATGGATTTGTTGAACAAGAGAACAAGACCATCATGAACATGGCCCATAGCATGTTGTCACAAAAGAAGCTATCAGGTGATTATTTGGATGAAGTTTTTTCATGATCAGTTTATTCTCTCAACAAATAACCCACCATGAGCGTCGAGGACAAGAATCCTGAAGAAGCATGAAGTTGCACTAAGACTAGTGTTGCACATCTAAGAGTTTTTGGTTTTGTTGAATTTTCTAATGTACCTAATGAACTTATAATAAATATGGATAAGAAGACTGAGCAACGTATTTTCATTGGTTAAGGTGAACAACACAAAACTTACAAGTTGTATAATCCTTTCACCAAAAGATTGTGGTGAGAAGATATGTGAAATTCCTTGAAGACAAATGCTAGAGTGATTCTTCACACATACAACAATAATAAAGTTTAGATATGTCATATCTACCTATCAGATTTCCACGATTGGAATTACAACAACAAGAAGAAACACTAGAATATAGTTCAGAGTGAGTGCAAGCTAATGAGGGTCACTTTTGGCATGTTAGATGAAATAGAAAACTGAAAAAATAAGGCCTCCCTCAACTTAATTGTATTTTTTGACATACTTACACAAAATATCTTACTTTGAGTAAGAAGATTAAATGTAGGAAATTGTATCATGTTTCCAAATATATAAGTTTTACGTATTGAAAATTTTTATAACTATGTCAAGTTTCATTTTTTCTAAAAGTTACTTTTTATTTTAAAGGGAAATGATAACATATGTGCTTTTCTGGGTGCAGCCTTTGAGGGCCTAAATGATGGTTTCAGGATACAAAAATTTGCAAGCATGTGAAGAACTTATAGTACTAGTGTAGTGCTATTTTTTCAAAAATAAAATGGGTAATTTTTAAATTTTTTTATAATTATCTAAGTGATCATTTCTCGAAAATGGTACGTCTTTTGTGGGTGCATCCTTTGGAGGTCTTAATGAAATAATAATGAAATGTTTTTTTATAGAATGTAGAGGTCAGTGAATTCTAGTGCACCATATAATTTCTTTTTAAAATGATTAAGATATGAAAAGTTATGGAAAAAAAACTAACATGTTTTTTGAGTTACGGAGTTAGGACACAATAGAAATTGAAAAAAAATGGGAAAATATAATATTTTTTAATAAAAAATACATATTTACAATCTATAGAAAAAATGCTATTTATGTTTAAGATTTCATACAAGATGATCGTGTGTAGCATATTGTAACGAGTGCGTAAACAACATGTTATTTAGAAACCGTAAGAAAGGCCCAATTAGCTATGGTTTATCATATACCATAGCACAAGTTTCATATTACAGAAGCAAAATCCAAACCATACACATAGGACTATTGGTGACATGTGAGCCAGTGAATTGGCATGTTTAAATTCAAATTACATTTCTTTCCCTTATAGAATTGGAGAACATGTGGGCATTATAGAACTACAAAACATGCGCATGTTATAAAAAATTAAAATGTGTGTGCATTATAGAAATACAAAACATGCGCACATTATGTAGTTCTATAACATGTGCACATTATTTAGAGAAAAAATTATAGCACTATCCAATACATCCAATGTATGGTTAATAATTTAGAGGGGGTGTGGAAGGGTCAAGCACCTAGTAGAATGTTGGAAGTTCAAGTGGGCATGGTTAATAGTTGAGAGGGGGTGGGGAAGGGGCCATGGGACTAGGAGGATGTTGGAAATTCAAGTGGGGATGGTTTATAGCTGAGAGGTATTAGAGAAAATTCAAGTGCCTAGGAGGTGTTACTGCCTTTCACACACCTGGGTCACGTGGAAGAAATATTCAAGCCACTCGGTGTGTCCTTGGGGGCAAGTCGGCGAGTCAAGGCTGTCACCTTTTTCTTGACTCCTCTGTTTAGGCTAAACTCCTAATTAAGCCAAGGGAGGTAGACCCTATTAAGTTACTAAGAATGATTACTTAGTGTTGTGATGTTAAACTGACTGAGTTACTTAGGAGTTTGGAATTTAATTATAGATAATCAAAGATGGCAAGTTATAAAAGATGAACACACAAAAGCACAATGCCGAGACACAATATATATATAAAACAAGAAAATAACCAGTGCCTTAGAATGGAGTCAAAAATAGAAACAATGTACTTGCATGTGCTTGGAGTGAGTATTTTGTGATTGCCTCTTGGTATGTTTTAAGTTAAATTTGAAGTGTGAGTTGATTGAAATTAGGCAAAGGGGGGACTCCAGATATACCCTAGAGTACTTGGAGTGTGTCCAAAACTAAACCTTCAAAGCTACCCACAAGGAATATGTGGGCTGAAATGGAGTCTCTGGGGATTTTGTTCATAATGCACCCGTTAGGGTGTGACAGAGATCGACGACACGAGGTCACTTTTTAGAATTTCCCGCTTCCTTTGGGTATTTTGCCACCGTAAAGGTTTGATCTAGGTGTTGGATTTTCACTTGATGGTTTGTCAGTTGGGGAGAGTGAGTCCTAATTATACCAGTCACTCAAATGCTTTTGATACATCTTGACTAATCAGATGAACCGCAACCAAGTGCAGAGCATACACACTAGAGTCTTGTCAATTTTAGTAAGTTTTAAACTGGGTGTTCTTGTTTAAAAGAAAACCCTCCAGGAACCTCTTTCGATCCAAGTGGATCTTAATCAGGGAATCGAGGAGGGGTTAATTTTATAATATCTAAAAACAAATGATTGAAAATAAAACTGATACACGATTCTATTTTTCTAATTAGTCCTACCACGAATCTCTTTCCCCTTTCGGGTCAATCGGGAAGTCGTGGGGTAAGTATTAAGATTACTTTGAAATATAAAGTATCAAATATGAAATTAATAACAAAATAAATTATACTACCCTATATATTAGATTAATTCTAGTTTGAAAAGAAATGAGCAAAAAGCGACAAAAAGGACACTGACGCAAATCCCCCCAGGGGGGATGGGGAATGGGCTTGAAAGAGCCTATTCAAAAAATAATTTTATTAAAACCGGTTACAATATCAGAGAACTGATATAATTCCTTTTTATCCTTATATATATTTAAATCAATAGTTTACAAGGTGCGAAAATCAAAGGTTTCAGTCAAATGGGAGACCCCTGGAGGGATTTGAACGCTCCTAAAGACACTTCCGAACAGCAGCTTCCTTTACTTTATGTTAAACTTGCTAAAAAATAGTGAGCATGTTAGAATAAAATAGGCCCAAAATCACTTTAAGAGTACCTATGGATCATCCTACCTTATCTCAAAAAAAATGAAGTTAAAACTAGCTAAACAGGTGAAGAAGTAACCAAGGAAAGCAAGCTTTCCTTGGGATATTGGATTTATATTTGTGAAAAAAATGAAATATGCACTTATATTGTAGAATATTAAATTTTATCATGCAGCAAATGAAACTACCTTAATCAGCAAGCTACGAATTTTCATTAAAATGCTTGCAAAAATATGGTAATTTTAGCTAGATCTCTTAAAATTGAACTTTATGTGCAAAAAAAAACTAAGATCTAGACTTTGGAAGGGATATTACTAACTATATCTATGTGTATTTTTATTAATTACATAGATCAGAGTAATAAGAAACCTTGAAACTAACCAGTTTGGAGAAAATTTAAGATTTTTAAAGGAGGGAAAGGGGAAGAGAGGTGCTTGTTGTTGAAGCAGATCTGCAGAGAAAACTTGGTAGTGAAGCACCGAGGGGCATGATATTAGCAATATCTGCTGGAAATCAATGGAATAAAACATGAACCATAGGTCTTCCAGTCACGGGAAACTTGTAAGCTACAAAACAACTCCTGCAAACAGAACTGTCAAATCTGAAGATACATAAGAGAAGTGGATGACACAGCATGCAAATAATCTTATTTAGCATACAGGTATTAGCTCATTCAAACATATGCAGAAAAATAGAAGTAAGTAAGCTTACTTACAATGATCTATCCCGATGATCTCAATAACCATTCAGGAAGACAATAGTTAAGTGCAAAAAATTGAAAAAATAGCAGTTTCACCTCGAATGCAGCATGACAATGACAATCCATGTTGACGTATTTGTAACTTTGGAATGTATTCTTCTATGTATATTATATATTGTAACCTGATGTTTATTCCGAGATGTTTCTATTATGTATTTGAATCATATTGTCATGCCCCGATGTTCCGATCGGGAGGATTAATAATGTAAACAAGTCTTGTCAAGTCATTGTGGAAGTCCCCATAGTTTCGGGGCACTAGGGTTATTATACACTAATTAAGGTGTAGGATCTATTAAGTAATTGTTAGTTGGGCTGACATGATTTAGTGCACTTCAAGTGAATGGAAGAATATAAATAGAGAGTGAGAGTCTCTCTATTTATCACTTGTACTTCACATCACTCACTCACTCAAGTGTGGCGCATTAGTGAGGAAGGAAATACTGGGACTAGACAGAAGAAGAAGACTACTGCTGTTGGGAGTAGATCTTACTGTTTTTGGGTCTTACATCTTGTGGTGATTCTATGTTTGAGGAAGTTGCGGGGTTTTCTCCATTTATGGTTTCCCCGATCAAAACTCTTTTTGTCTCTTGTCTCTTGTGATGTGCTTATGTTTTATTGTTGTGCTTGTTATTCTCTCAGTGAAAAGATCCTAAGATCATAAAGATAGCTTATATGATGAAAAACTAACATGGTATTAGAGATAACCTGAGAACATGACATTGTGCAGCGACAAAATCTAGGGCTTCTTACTTTTTGGGTCTCTCTCCACAGTCCATCAGCAAAAGTATGCTAGGATGACTCTCCATTGAAGGGTGCATCTTTCTGTCGAAGTGGAATTTGATTCTGAGCATTTTCAGTTTTCAATGCGGAACTTAGGGCTTCCTACAGAAGAGAAATTTTTGAGTGAGACTAGAATAGGATTTTTATCCTCATCAAAACCTAATTTTAGAGACCTGGATCAAGAAATTTGGTTGGGTGAAACTCCAGGAAAGTTAAACCCTAGTTTGACCCCGAGCTTGAAAAACCCTAAATACTAAAACTGATAAGTTTTGGTACAGTCGCTATATTCCAAGGTTGGCAAAGTATCAGAAGCTGAAAATTTTAGCGGCCGAATTTAAAATCCTGAGTAACACTGTGTCCAAACTTCAGCCTCATATTCGGTATATTCCAAGAGATATGATCTCTCAAAGTTAGGGTTCCAGCCTCTTCCAGAAATCATCCATAAATAGGATACCTGGGGAGAATTGCAATATCTTGGGCTACAGAGGTAGAAATGGAATTCCTGAAGATTCTCCAGAAAGGGCATGGACTTTTTTTTCTTTGGTGTGAATATCAGACTCAGAAGATGAACCAGTGACACGTGGTATGCTTTACAACTTCGATGTTCTGAATAGTCCTGTAAAAGGTCACCTTGGTAAACG
The DNA here is from genome assembly GCA_001517045.1 of Pseudotsuga menziesii. Lineage (NCBI taxonomy): Eukaryota > Viridiplantae > Streptophyta > Pinopsida > Pinales > Pinaceae > Pseudotsuga > Pseudotsuga menziesii. Next base: position 667,695 of record LPNX011221556.1, read on the forward strand.
GATCATAAATCCAAAATGGTGAAACCAATTCCGATGAAACCTATGGTGTTAGATCAAGGACATGTGAGGTAACCGCAGTGAAAAATTCTAGACATAGATGATTAGTAATTTCGTAGATATCACAGAAATAGTAACAAGCATTTCTGCAGAAGAAATTGGAAAATTAGGGCTTCATGTTATGGGAGCTTCCCTCCAATATTTTCAGAAAAGGAATACATTGGACAGCTCCATTTGAAGAGATCTATCTTTTTATCCAATCAGTTCTGAAATATTCCAAGTTTTTGAAAATTAGGGTTTCTATGGAAAACCCTAGATCAGCCAGATCCGGAACCAAGACGAACACCTCAAATCGGTAAGATCTAATCCTTTGCTATTTTCATTTGAGGTTCTCATTTAAAAGTGATCTATCACAGCAGCCTGATGATAATCTTGGTGAAGTTGACAAATTCCAAGCATAGAAATATTTGATCTCTCTGAATAAAATGGATTGGACACCTACATGAGTATAGAGGTTCCAGTTTCAGAGGGAGACGAGGTTAGAAGCCTTTCACAAGAAGGACTTGTTCAAGGAAAAAGAAGACATCATGCTCATGTTGCAGAGGATGATGAACCATCCAAAAAGAGATCCAGATATGAAAGTGAAGATTCTTCAAGTGAGGATGAATATGTTCTGATATCAGCTCTCACAGGTAACATTACACATGGAAGTGATTATTGGCTTATAGACAGCGGGGCTTACAAACATATGACGAGATTGAAGGAATCCTTTGTAAGACTGTCAGAACATGAATCACCTCACAAGTTGAAACTAATTGTCACGTCCCCATGCCTCCGATCGGCAAAGAGGACGCGACCCATACTTAATACGACTAGGCTAAGAGCCCCATGAACATGTACAGGCATGAAATTTGCTGAAACATAATGCTTAAACAAAATCTAAACTAAAATATACACACAGGATTGTTTATCATGTACAGATGCAATTTAATCCTCATACACAGCGGAAACCAACAGCATTCATACATGCATGTATTCATTTGACATGTTCATCAATTTCATTAATAGAAATTAAGATTGCAGAAGTAAAATGGATAAAATCACTTATCTTATGATGAACTCGATCCGCAACCAGCTACGTCGCTGTAATGTTCCACCCAACCATAGGCCAGTGTGATCCTTAATCTCTCAGCAGCGCTGCCACCCTCGAGCTGGGCATGATTCTCCAAGGAATAAGGGAACTAGCATGCTTACACCTAGCCAGGGATATACAAAACATAGCCAAGTCAACACAGTTGGGTTTATCATGCCATTAAGGAGATGGGGAAGGAAAATTGCTAAACTGATGAGCTCATTATAGAGCCAAGAACACCTACACCAGAACTAGCCTGACCTCTAAGACACCCAAACACACCCAACACAAGGAATCAGTCCCTTCTCTGCTACACAATCCCTCAGGCCCTGCATTCCCTTCCAGTGCTATTCAGGGGTGATGGAGAAGAAGGCCAGCCCTCTAGCTCTGTCTGTGTGGTTTCTAGCCACCAGGTTTATCAAGCAAATATAAGCCAACATCCCTACTCCTCTCACAGTCTGAAGACTAACCATTGCTCTCAGGCAATTAATTTAGCTGTCATACCTTAACCAGGAAAAAATGATTTCTAAGTCATTCTTGGCCCTCTCGTGGCCAAAACGACTCCCAATAATCGAATTACACAGTCCCAACTAAACCATAAACATGGGGGAAGAACAATAGTTCCAATCTCAGCACTAAAATGACAAAAATTACACAACCATACCAGTCTGTAAGGAGAACATACAGCTGAGGACGTGAATGGCTCTTTTCAGGAAATCATGGGTAAAAACGCATAGCTCCCCGCTCACTATGTGAGCCCCAAACAGAATAATACCTGTGCGTGGGAAAAAAATCCAACCCTGAGAGGAAATGAATAGCCAATGGAGGTCCTATGTGAGGAAAAACAACTCCGTTTTTGTCTGTGGATGAACAACAACAGGAAGGACACGAAATTTCAGTGCGTGGGTGTTCAACAACTCGTGGATAGAAGAATAATGTCTGCGTGAGGGGTGATAGTTGTTTTTCCTTTCCCTTCAGAAGTCAACTATGGGTGGAGTGTGCATGGAGTCATGGACTGACAGTCCTGCCACCCCACTCCCAAAACAATTAACTGCCATAACTTCCCTCAGCTACCAGCAGAAATTATTAATTGAAGGTGGTTGGAATAAAACAAAAGAAGATGACACATGGGTAATTTGCCTCATTGGCCAAAGTTGAAAATTTCCCCCACATCCTTATCCTTGGCAAAATCATGCCCCCTTCGATTTAGTTGTCGCGACCATAGCTGGTTGTGTCCATTTTAATTATAGATGCATATTTACATGATGACCAACATTTAATATGTGTCGCATGCCCTGATATATCATTGGTGATGACTCCAAAACCGAAACATAAGATAACCGATCAATGGTGGGGCCTTGGCCTTTAGCTCCACACCATGATCATTACAACATATACATCATATACATCTAATGTAACGGGGTCAAAACCGGGACATTACACTAGGGGATGACTACCAATATCCAATAAAAGGTAGTGGGGAATCTTCATACAATCTAGACTCTGGTAAGTCTCTAACAATGAAAGAAGTATTGTTTGTTCCAAAACTCAAGAAGAACCTTCTCTCCATTTCAGCATTGATGCAAAAGGAATGTGGGTTGCATTCATAGATGGTCAAGTCTTCATGTGGCCAAAATGAAAGACTATCGATGATGCAATAGTGATTGGAGAACAAGAAGGAGGCTTGTACAAATTGAAGGGACATCTAGAAAAAGCCTTGATCCATGAAACAGTAGAGCCAAATGAGCTTTGGCATAGAATGCTTGCACATGTGCATTACAGAGCACTACCTATTGCAGGCAAAGCTATTGAAGGTCTTCCATAATTTCAAGCTATTTGAAGGGAAGAACAAAAATCAGAATATGACCTGAAGAAACCAGTTGAAGAATGTGAAGATCTAGAATGCAAAGACCATGCAGTCATAAGAGTCTCTCAAATAAAGAACAACTTGAAGCGGTAAAAGAAGAAGTGAAGAATGTAGAAGTGGTGATGGCCACCTTGAATGGCCTCCCAGGATCATAGGATTCATTCATGTGAGGAATGTGTGCCAAAAGGAAGTGATTACTTTCAATAGACTCTAGAAAGAGAACTCACAAGAAGAAGAAGCTCAAGAAGAGAAGATGGGAGCAACTGAAGATCAAGCTCTTACCATCCAGAGAAGATCCCTCAATCAAAGAGGAATATGAAGATCTCAACTCTTGAATAACTTCTTATCCACCTCAGCATTTCGATAAGAAACGATGCTATCATGAATGAAGAAGACGATGAATCTGAAGACTCAATAAGGAGTATACCCATGAAACAAATAAAGATAAGTATTCAATTGTCATTTCATGATATTGTTTTGCTATGCATTTGTTTATATTTAGTTGATGTATCATGCATGATAGGATGTTTGCATTAACGACAGTATACTACTAATATACATGCGATGGGTAAGTAGCTCATGGTGCTATACAACTCTCCATTGCTACTTATCTAGAATGAAACCTCTTTGCTGACATATTGAATTAGTCCACAATCTCAATGTTGTCCTGGTAGAGATGGAAGGCATCTAGAAAGTTTTGGTGAGATATGGATGAATGTTGTATTGGCTAAAGTAGTTGCATGATCATATATTTATGCATAAGTGTTTGCCAGTATAAATATTCCTTATGAAATGTTTCTAACCATACAATTGCATTTGACTTGTAGGAAAGACCGCATACATAATCGCCTACAAACAAAGAAGAATGAAGACTTGTCCCGAAGAGAAAATGATGACATTTCAAAATGAAGAATAATATGATGAGTGCAGTGACATCATTGATGCAGAACCTTCCAGCCACCAAGAAGAAAGGGAAGACCAGTTCAAGAAGAATGATGTCAGGGCGCAGTATCGAGACCTGAAGAGAAGTTCATAGTTCCATCATGTAGTAGATGGAAACATCATGCGATACAAAGCAAGATTCATGGCACGAGGCTTCTCATGAAAGGAAGGCCTAAACTACGAAGCGACATTTGCAACCAGTAAGAGTTGAAACACATACATGATGAGATTGATGAAGATATTAACCTTTGGTACAAGGTCGAAGATACAATTCTATACACTAGATGGTCACATAGAATATTAGTAGCATAGGAAGCTACTTTTCACTCCGGTACAGAATGTTTTCAGTGCATAGAGCACAGAAGACACAGGGAGTATGATGCTTCGCTTCAGAGGGAGTGACTATAGAAGATCTAAGGTTCGACATGGTATGACATGATGGGAAAATTACTGATGAATCTAGGATTTACTGAGATTAAAGTGGATTCCAACCTTTGCTTCAAGGTTGAAGACAGAAGACCAATGATGCTCATGTTATGTGTCGATTCACTATTGTTCTAGGCATGGAGGTGTGGAAGAGTATAGATGGGATCCTCCTTGGACAAGGGAAGTATGCAGTAGAGATCCTGAAGAGGTTTGGGATGATGGAATACAAGACTATGGCCACACCTATGGCATCGAACCTGAAGCTGTTGAGTGATGCTTCATCAGATTCAGTTGATGCTACGATGTAGCATCAGATGATTGGGTCATTGATGTACCTGACGAACACAAGACTAGACATTTGCTTTGCTGTGAACACCTTGAGCCAGTACCTGACAGATCCGAGAAGTGTTCACTTCACTGCTGCAAAGCATATTCTGAGGTACCTAAAGGGCACAGTTGATTATGGGATCAAGTACGATGCGAATCAGAATATTAACCTGGAGGGTTATGTTGATTCAGATTGGGCAGGTAGTGCCATTGACAGGAAGAGTATTTTAGGATGTTGCTTCAGTATGGGATCAAGTGTGATCTCTTGGTTTAGCAGGAAGCAATCCTGTGTGGCACTGAGTACAGCTAAAGCAGAGTATGTCGCAGCTTGTTCAGCTAGTTGTGAGGCAGTATAGATGCGGAAGCTACTGTCTGATATATTTGATCTCTAGTTGGATGCTACTTGTATACACTATGACAACCAGAGTTGTGTGAAGTTGTCAGAGAATCCAGTGTTCCATGACAAGTCAAAGCATATCGAGATCAAGTATCACTATATCAGGGATATGGTGCAGAGAGGAGCAGTGAAGCTCCAGTATGTTGTGATGGAGGAATAGATAGCTGATGTATTGATGAAGCCATTGGCTAGGCTGAAGTTCGAGTACTTCAGAGAGAGACTTGGTGTTCTCCAGATCGAGATTCCCTCCAAGCAAAAGTGATGTGTCCCAAATCCATTCTAACATGGTCAGAGGATTGGTTCCTTCCATGGTCAGATGTAAGGGCTGAGCCATTCTGTCATGGTGAGAGGATTCAGTTCCTTCCATATCATATATGAGTGCTAGAGATCCAAAACCATTCTGACATGGTGAGAGGACTGGTTCCTTCCATGGTCAGATGTAAGGGCTAAGTCATTCTGTCATGGTGAGAGGATTTGGTTCCTTCCATGTTAGATATGAGTGCTGACTGCAATTCTGGGAATGGAGGCACCTAGTCAGTTACCAGGAACACTCAGTCAGGGACTGAGAGAGCCATTTTGATGAGCAGGTCAAATGTAAGGGCTGAACCATTCTGTTCATGGCTAAAGGATTTAGTTCCTTCCATGTCAGATGTGAGTGTTGGCCATTCTGTCGAGTAGGATAGATGTAAGGGAAATTTCCACTCTCCGGGAGAGTGGAGGCACCTGGTCCGTTACCAGGTAGCTCAATCAGGGACTGGGGGTATTCTGATGAGGGTGTAGGATTCAGTTCCTACCAGATCAGATGTGAGTGTAAAAAATCTTTCATCACTGTGGTAAAAAGGGTTCCGGCCTGGGTGAGAATCGTTCATCATTGTGGTAGGATGTGTTCCAACCTGGTTGAATGTGTGAAAATCTTTCATCACTGTGGTAGGAAGGGTTATGGCCTAGGTGAGAGTCATTCATCACTATGGTAGGATGTGTTCCCGCCTGGATGGATGTGACATTCTGATGAGTAGATCAGATATAAGTGCAGAGCCATTTCACAGATGTTAGTGATGTGATGTCCTATCATGCTGGTGAATGTGAGTGCTGGGCCTTTCTGATGTGATTGTAGTTTACTACATGATCAGATGTGAGTGTTGGGCATGCCTTTCTGATGAGCAGGTCAGATGTAAGTGCTGGGTGAAGACCTATCTGGTGGCTAGGCCTACAACTAGCATGAAAAAGGCCTGGCTTTGTAGAACTTCCTATGACAAGATAGTACACACATGATGATGACCAGAGATGATCCAGATCGAGCTATGATCCATATCTAGTTATGATGACTCCGAGAGATCTAGATTGAGTGATGATCTAGATCCAGCAGTGAGATCCATATCGAGTGATAATTCAGATCTAGTCCAGTGATGATGATCCAAATCGAGTGATGATCCAGTTGATACAGAGAAGAAGACCAGTGCTGAAAATCGTGTCGAAAGAATACCTTCCTAGTTAAGAGGGACTGTTGATGTATTTGTAACTTCGGAATGTATTCTTCTATGTATCTTATATATTGTAACCCGATGTTTATTCCCTGATGTTTCTATTATGTATTTGAGTCATATTGTCATTCCCCGATGTTTCGATCGGGAGGATTAATAATGTACTTGTCAAGTCATTGTGGAAGTATCCACAGTTTCGGGGCACTAGGGTTATTATACACTAATTAAGGTGTAGGCTCTAGTAAGTAATTGTTAGTTGGGCCGACATGATTTAGTGCACTTCAAGTGAATGGAAGAATATAAATAGAGAGTGAGAGTCTCTCTATTTATCACTTGTACTTCACATCACTCACTCACTCAAGTGTGGCGCATTAGTGAGGAAGGAAATACTGGGACTAGACAGAAGAAGAAGACTACTACTGTTGGGAGTGCATCTTACTGTTTTTGGGTCTTACATCTTGTGGTGATTCTATGTTTGAGGAAGTTGCATGGTTTTCTCCATTTATGGTTTCCCCGATCAAAACTCTTTGTGTCTCTTGTCTCTTGTGATGTTCTTATGTTTTATTGTTGTGCTTGTTATTCTCTCAGTGAAAATATCCTAAGATCATAATGCTAGCTTATATGATGAAAAACTAAAAATCCACACATGAAAGGTACTCCACAATTGAGCCTCCAAAGCTTCTCTTTATTTCAACAAATGAATATCAATACACAATTGCAATGGAAAGCCCTTCAGTCTAGCTCTAACTAGCTTGGAAGAGGGAGCCTCAAGCAGGATATATACAAAACATAGGCCATATAGCCCAGGGGGGGTGTAATTCCTCATGGAATCAAGTGAAATCAACTGATGGAGAGTTCATCAATGCATAACTGAAGCTGGACTGAGCCTACTTTTCAACTGGGGGCTTGATTGAGCTAACACATCAACCCATACACCGACACATCAGTCCACAGAGAATCCAAGAGAGTCCACACGTGTGGAGGAGAGAGAGAGGGCGCAATTCCCCATGAAGATAGCTGAAGATCAACTCTGGATCTGATTTGATCACCTCCTTCAGTCAAGGATTTGTTAGATCCAGTCAATCTGCTTCAGATCTGACTAATTTCAATCAAATCAGCTAAGAATCCACTGATTTATGATTTTGGATTTGCTCCATTATTCATCAATTTATTAATTAAAATAATCAATAATTGATTTTTGGGGCTTTCTAACCTGAGTGATGGAAAATCACTCAAAACTTAGGAAATAATGGGTCCATGGGTTTACATAGTGCTCTTAGCTTGTAAATGAGCACCTACATGACTGAAATCGATTATTTGGCCCACTTTTATTACAAAATAATTTTTTCCAATTAAACTATTAAAAAATAGCCTAAGTTTTTTGGAAAAATTAAATTTTAATAAAAAACACTGAAAAACCTAAAAAATTGAAAAATTGAAAAACACCTAGGGGGACTTAGACATGTTCATATGACTCGATAATGATGTCTAGCATGTTTATGCATTGACACATAGACTCTAATAACCTCAGTAGGCCTAATTGCCAAGCCGACCACCCCAACTTTGGAGGTATGGAGTGAAAAACTTAGAAATTATCAGTTGTTTATTCAACAACCAATAATAACCAAGGGAAAAAACACCATGGGATGATCAGATTGACAAATAAAGTCTAAGAGACCGAGTCTTTTACAGACACTATCATGCTAGAACATTTATTACAACTCCCCCATGGGGCATGAACATGTGATATCATACAACAAGAACTTCCCAAAAGTACTTCCAAAGGTCTTTTGAAGTCCAAACAAGTTAACCTTGTCTAGTTCACCAGGATCACTTGATAAAAAACCACTAAGTACAACTTAGGTGGTAACATTCTGGCTCCATCTGGGACACATTCTCTGACTGATCTTCTGTTCAAAGGAGAGGATGTGAGAAATATGGAATCTCTGGGTCCTACAAGGCAATTAGAGTTTGTCAGTAACATGTATATATAAGAAAAAATTAGCTATAAAAGCAAACTAATGTACATAATTAATCTATAATGTGCAAAAAGAAATATTTTACAAAAGCTAATATACAAAGGAAAATTTTCAACATGGTACAAAATAACTATAATACAACAATAGCTATGATACAACAATATGATATATGCAATTTAGGAATACATGTAGGGCAAGGTTTAGAAATTGGCCCTGAAGCCACCGATGCCACTAAAGGCATCAAACCATTCACAGAAAAACAACTTGAGGAGGAAGCCATTCACTGGTAAGCTCAATCTTTCTCCTTCCAAGTCATTTAGATAGAAGGAGTTCGTTCCTACTATTTCATCAATGATGTATGATCCCAACCATAGGTTGTCGAGCTTTCCATGTTTCCCAAGTTTTTCCCGTCGTTTGTCCCAACGTAGAAACGTGTCACCTACTTGCAAGGACCTTGGCTGGGTAGACTTATCAAAGGCTCTCTTGACCTTGTCTGAATTTTTGATACTATGGTCAAGAGAGTCTCTTTTGCTCTCATCTAGCTCGATCAACTAGTTTATTCTATTCTAGATGGCCTCTTGATCTGAGTTAAATGTCTGGAGGAGCTAATAAACTGGAAGCTTTAGATGGATAGGTAAGGTGACATCAAGGCCATATACTTGTTCGAAATGGCTCCTCTCGGTTGAAATTTTCTTAGTGATCCTGTCAGCCCATAATGCTAATTTGATTTTGCTATCCCAAGCCTTCTTATTGTCACCCACAATTTTTTTGATTATGGTCATTAAGTTCTTGTTACTTGATTCTGCTAAACCATTTCCTTGGGGAGAGTAATTAGATGAGTGAGATAGGATACTGCCATACTTGAAATAGAAAGAGGACATATCGAAAGAGACAAAGCATGGGCCATTATCCGTGATTATTCTAGCTAGCACACCGAATCTTGTGATAATCTTATCTTCTAAGAAATCCATGACTACAACATTGGTTTCCTTTTTGGTGGGTATTTCCTCTACCCACTTGGTAAAATAATTCGTGGCCGTAAGAATCCAAGAGTAACCATTGCTCGAGTTATCCTTGAACTTACCGATGAAGTCAATCCCCCACTGCTGAAAAGGGGCTTGGACTACTATTGGATTTAGAGGCAAGGGTTTCATTTGTTGATTTCTGGTGAATAACTGACACTGGTGGCAAACTTTGACAGCCTTGTGCACATCTGAAATTAGGTTTGGCCAATAGTAGCCTGCTCTAAGGATTTTGTGGGCGGTTGTTTTTGCTGCAAAATGTCCACCACAAAATCCTAAATGGAACTAAACCATGAGTTTCTTGGACTCAGGTTCATCGACACATCTAAGTATCAAACCATCAGGGTTTCTCCAACCCAAACCATCTTTGGTCAAACAATACTTAGTTTCCTTTAACCTTAATGCCCTTATTTTATGGCCAAGTAAGTGATCGAGGCATGAAAGTTTGAAGAGGAAAAATATGATGTCGGTGTACCAGGGGTGCTGCTCTAATCTCTGAAGCTCGTCTGATACACTTTGCTCTGAATTGTTGCTCTAGCAGATTATTCCTAAAGCCTTTTCATTTACTTGGGTCAACATCTTTGCAAGACCTTGTCCCTTAATTAATTTAGTAGGTTTTATCTCCAAATCATATTCTTGAATTTTTGAAACCCACTTACCCCTGATTCCTAGACAATCCTGCTGAGACATGATATCTTTAACAGCTACATGGGGTACATATCCAATGATTTTGGAGTAACCTATATAATTTCTGAAATATTTAAGGGACTTGACAAGAGCATAGGCCTATTTCTCCATCATGGTATACTTCAATTCTGAATTTTGTAAGGCTCTACTCATAAAGGCTATGGGTTTCTCTTCTCCCTCCTTATTCTTTTGAAGTAAAACACCAGCAATGGTGTCTTGTGAGGCAAAGGAGAATATCTGGAATTCTTTAGAATAATATGGACTAGTCAAGACCGGGGACATGGATATGGCATTTTTGATGGACTTGAATGCAACTTTCCCTTCATCCATCCACTCAAAATTAGCATATTTCTTTAATAGATTTTGTAGAGGTTTCTTTAATTTTGCTAAATTTAGGATGAATCTTCTTATAAAATTGGTTTGACCGTTAAAGGACTGGAGAGCTTTTAGATTGTGAGGCAAGGGGACTTTCTTAATGGCTTCAACTATCTTAGGATCAACCCTAACACCATCCTTAGAAATGATGTGCCCCAACAACTTGCCTTCATCAACTCCAAAGATTGACTTGGAGGGATTCAAGGAAATACCATATTTCTGACATCTTATAAAAACCTGCCTAAGATGACTTATGTGGTCAAATCTCTCTTTTGAAAAAATAGTTAGGTCATCCTGATATATTTCAATTATTTTGCCTATAAGTTCTTTGAAGGAAAAATCCATGGCTCTTTGGAAGGTGGCACCAACATTCAATAATCCAAAAGGCATTCCTAGAAATTTATAGGTACCCCAAGGTGTGGTGAACGTAGTCTTATGTTGATCTTATTTATTTACCAACACCTGGTTATAACTGGAAAATCCATCCAACATGGACATCATTCATGATCCTGTTACTCTTTGAAGCAAAGTTTCCATGTCGGGTAATGGGTAATTATCTTTGAGGCATGATGTATTCAGATTTCTAAAATCTATACATATTCTAATTGACCCATTCTTCTTTCTGACAACAACTAAGTTGGAGCACCAAGATAAATGCCTTGTAGGTGCTATGATCCTTGCTACTAACATCTTCTGAAGTTCCTTCTACACAATGGGGGCCAACTTAGGATTTATTCACCTAAGTTTTTGTCGGAAAGGTTTGGCCTCCTTATGTTATACACCTGAATGGCACCTCTCCGTCCGAGTGCTGACTTGCCTCAGGTTGGCACACAAAAGGACACTTATGGATAGAGGTTTTCCCATATTCACTATACTTTGGCTTATGATGAAGTACATTCCCTATATACCCAGCTGGTTACTTTACCATTTTACCTATGCTGAGTTGTATTCGCGACTCTCTTTACCGACAACTCACGCATCATTCGCGAGTCTCCTTTACAGCAAGTCATGAATCATTGTATTCGTGGGTTGCGCTTATATATAGTCGCGAATAATTCACGGGTTGCTCTACTACAGACCCGTGAATGTGTCTCTCAACATTAACACATAAAAACACGCGCTAATGGGAAATTAGTTAAGCCATTTAACTTAATTTCCTTAACTGCTATAACCTCCCTAACTTCGAGAACAACTTTATTTCACCCATATAAATATAGGCCTTGGGGAGGGTGTTGATAGGTTACACTTGGAGAGCAAAGTTATGCTGGTGGATTGTCTACAGAAATATTTGGAGCAGTGAAACTCAAAATCCTTTGGTGACAGAGGAGTCCTTGTCTCAGACATTGGGTTGTAACCTTAACTCTTTCCATTATTGATAATAAAGAGATTACTTCTTCCATATGTGTTTCATATCTTGTGGTTTGATAAATGTTTACATTTCAGTATAATATGTGATTTATCTAACCTGCTTATACATATATAAATCATCTTGTATTTGGAAGAGTGTTTCTTGACAGGCGCGCTTTGGAGAGCTGCTTGATCCATCATTTCATGTTCCCTCTCTCTCCACTCCACCACCATATTTTTCCTGACAAATACACATAATTTGATTCAGTATTCCATAATAAAAATTTAAAAATTTTGCCTAGTTTTAAAGCTTTTCCCTATTGTGCAGCATTTGCGACTGTCCATTGGGACAACTCGTGAGTCATTGGCAACTTTCTTGTTTAGCAACCCGCGAATGTAACGCGTATTCACGACTCTTATGCTTAGCAACCCGCGAATGCGCTTTGCCACATTTTAGGTTGATGAAATATACTGAATTAACCATTAATTTTAAATTTTGTTTGGATCAATTTGAAGAGCTTAGGGTGTAGAGTTACCTGAAGCTGACGGATTCGAATTTCGATGGTCCAATTGTCCACGGTGATCGATCAAAGATAGAGGGTATACTTTTCTTTTTGGTTCAAAAAGTGAAAATGGTGAGAAATGTTTTAATTTTCAAACTATTTATAGAAATAATATTTCGTAAAGTGGATCTTTTTATATAGTTTGAAATGTCAATTGACTAATATCACCCCTTTTGTGCCTTGGAACAGGTTTACCAACTTTTACAAAGTGTTGATGCTTTTATAGGGTGGTTTTTGCTCTTTCCAATACATGTTGGCATCTTATCACTCCACATTAACCTTAGTATGCAACATTTTGCCACGGATTATGGTATTCTAAGCCATTAGTCCCTTGTCTCTACCGTTGTTCTTCCATGGCTAGAGTCCCTTTTTCATGAGTATCATTCTTATATGCCATTGTCATCCTTTGGTACTCATTCCGTCACTATTTCAGGCCTCGGGGTTTCCTCATAGGTATTTTTCATGCCAAATAGAGCTTCTTATGAATCTCTCTTTACAAGCTATCCATTTATAGGACTCCCCGACCTTATGGAGTTTCTTTAGGCCCAGGTCTGACTCCTTCAAAACAGACTTGACTACCGAGTTATCTCGTCCGTTCAAGCTCGTTAAGAATATGTGAATGGGAATCTGCATTGGTGGCAGGTTATCTCTTTCTCGGACCATGAAGAATAGTACGAGAAAGGATCACTCTCTTTTCTTTTGAATTGAGAAGAGTATTCTCAGGTATAGGTTTATCACTTTTCTGAACTTGAGGGACTAAATTTACGGAAAAGGAACACCCGGTTTGAGCTTAGTTTTCTATTTTTCGTGCTCGGGACCCAAACATGAAAAAGATTCCGAGTGTACTTTGTGTCTTTGTCATGCTCGTTAAACACTCAAGAACAAAGCAACGAGTTTATTGTTGTAAGCCCCATTTCTCGTAACCAAATGGATATTTCCAAGTGATCTTGCTTTCCTTCACACTCGTAAAACTCAAGCTATTTTATGCTGTTCTGGAAGGAGCATTGGGTAGGTGGTAATTTAACCTTTTTCAGACCTTCCCGACTAAGTATGAAAAAGGTTCGCCTTTTCTTCTTCGGAAGTTAAGAGAGTTTTTCTGTGGTTTGTTTTATACTTTTTCGGCCTCAGGAGACTAAATTGGATGAAAAAGGACCCTCCTGGAGTCTTCTTTGGAGTTTTCAGACTCTCTAAATGTGAAAAAACCGAATGAGCATGTACTAGTTCGGGCTCATTAAATCCACGAATCAGTGACACTATCAAGCATTAATTTCCCATCTCTTCAAGCTTGTTAAAAAATGAAGAGGGAACCGAGTTGACTTTCCTAGACTCGTTAAAATTTAATAGGGAAGATAAGGAACAAGTTTTCTCTTGTTTTCAGTAATGGCAGCATGTCATCCTTGAACATAGCACTCTTTGCTTTCCGATATCCATGTTTCAGTGTACACCTGTGTTCAGCTACCACTTCAAGTTTCTAACTCCTCCTCTTGTCCTTTATACCTGGGGAATCTGATCATGTCTCCTACATGACAGATAAGTCTAGTTGTCCTATCTATCTGTTATACGCTGGCTTGGTTCATCTCTATGTTGTGCTCACTGTTGAAGGATTCTTCCCAATGTCTGATCTATAGGCTGATCCCATCATTGTTATATCTGTTATCCATTTACTTGTGTCTACCTTCTTTTTCCTAGTTCCTAGTCACTTTTGTGGTCCGTTGGAGGCTCTCTTACCTTCCCTATCACAGTATGGTTCCGTTTCAGCACTTCCTGATGACGAAGACCTAGAGTTTTGACGATGGTACTTATGGATTCACTTTCAGCATTGGTGAACTCCCTTGCTTCAGTTGTCAATTATCATCTATTGGTTGACAAACTGTTGAATCCTCTCCATGTTTGACTTCAGCTTACCCTTTTTCACATGGCTTGGATTGTACTGGTTCTTTGGGATCCTTTATGAAGACCTTAGTTCCTCACTCATGAACTAAGTTGCGCAAGACTATGTTCCATTTCTCTATCCAGCTTCCAGATCTTTGAAGACTCATCATTACTGTATTGTGGCTTTGATCCACCTTTGTAAATATGTGGTTTCTCCCCGTATCATATGATGTACTCAAATATTGTAAAGGAGCTAGTGTTCCAGTAAATTAATCATAGCATCCTCAATTGTAACTTTGTATATGACATTACTATGCATTTGTTTCAGTTACTCTCTCTGCTCCATTGGATTTCTGGGTTTCTCCAGAGTTAAAGCTTATAATGTATTTCGGCCATCGTTCCCCTCTGACCTCGCACATTAGGGGGCATCTGTTATACACCTAAATGGCACCTCTCCATCCGAGTGCTGACTTCCCTCAAGTTGGCACACAAAAGGACAATTATGGATAGAGGTTTGCCGATATTCACTATACTTTGGCTTATGATGAAGTACATTCCCTATATACCCAACTGGTTACTTTACCATTTTACCTATGTTGAGTTGTATTGGCAACTCTCTTTACCGACAACTTGCGCATCATTTGCAAGTCTCCTTTATAGCAAGTCGTGAATCCTTGTATTCATGGGTTGCGCTTATATATAGTTGCGAATCATTCGTGGGTTTCTCTGCTACAGACTCGCGAATGTGTCTCTCAACATTAACACATAAAAACACGCGCTAATGGGAGATTAGTTAAGACATTTAACTTAATTTCCTTAACTGCTATAACCTCCCTAGCCTTCGAGAACTGCTTTATTTCACCCATATAAATACAGGCCTTGGGGAGGGTGTTGATAGGTTACACTTGGAGAGCAAAGTTATGCTGGTGGATTGTCTACAGAAATATTTGGAGCAATGAAACTCGGAATCCTTTGGTGACAAAGGAGTCCTTGTCTCAGACGTTGGGTTGTAACCTTAACTCTTTCCATTATTGATAATAAAGAGATTACTTCTTCCATATGTGTTTCATATCTTGTGGTTTGATAAATGTTTACATTTCAGTATAATATGTGATTTATCTAACCTGCTTATACATATATGAATCATCTTGTATCTGGAAGAGTGTTTCTTGATAGGTGAAAGGGTAGCAATCTTGAAGACTTTTGAAGTGGAGCAGAGAGGAAGAAGATAAGCAAGGATCGACCTTCATTTAACCAAGTAAGTCCTTCTCACTTCCTATTTCCTATTCTACACTTTAGAAGTCAATTGTCTGCAAGTAATTGAGTATGTTTGTAACCCCAGACCTATGGTTATTAGGTGCATTATCCTGTACAACACCTTAGCTTCTTCTATGAGGGGAATAGTGTGTTGAAACACATCCTCCCTATAGGATTTAAGCTCATCATAACTAAAGGCCAACACATCTCTATACTCTTTGATTAGGTTGATCAAGTTGTTCCTTTCCTTTTCCGAAGTACCCTTTCCAATTTTTATTAGCTTGGGATCCTTGTCAGTTCCTATGTTTATTTCCATATAATTCCCAATTTTTATTTCTTCTTTTTGTTTTTTATGATGATCGCGTCGATCGAAAAGACTCTCGAAATCTATAAGGCTACTCAGGATGTGATTCCTTTCATTATCGTTTCACTCCTGATACTCTTTACCTTCCTACTGATAACTGATCTTGCAACCCTCAAACTCTTGTAGATTGTGGATGAATCTCAAAAGTTGCTCATCATCTTTGAAAACCTGCCAGTGGTCTATATTATCTGGAATTGAAGGTCTGAAATTGATTTCCATATTTGCATTCCCATTAATCATTTCATCCGATGGATGGAGGGTGGATGCTGCTACTACTAATTTATTTGCTAATCCATTCATTTCCCTATGGACCTTTTGAATGTTAAGCTCATCAAACCATTCCATAGTGTCCCATGTAGCATTCCTATACTTTCTTAGTCTGTCATTTTTGCATTGATACTGATTCTTAATCTGGAGGAAAACTAAGTCTGAATCACCGTTTATGTTCAACATCTTTATCCCCATATCTTTAGCGGTTTCTAACCCTAGAAGCAATGCCTCATACTTGGCTACATTGTTTGATGTGTCAAACTCTAACCTAAACGCAAAGTTGTATATTTTATCTGAAGGAGAGATGATCACGATGCCCACACCCTTTTCGGTTTTGGAATAAGCCCCGTGAAATTACATTTTCCAAACTTCATCGATCTTTTCATTTTTAATGTTTTCCTTAATGGGGGCCATGAAATTTGACAAAATAGCATAGTTTCAAAAATTATCAGTGAAATGAACAAATTCATTTTCGGGATTCTTAGGGTTTTCTACGTTCCGTTTCCTCAGCTTTTCTCTATGGAGAATCACCCTAGTGTTCTCTGATGCAGGTATAGTAGCATATGTCCAATCCATTTGAATGTGCCCACCAAGAGTTGTGTCCCATTTTCTGGATAACAACATACTCCAATTATCTGGAACATCTATCACCACCACATCCATTGACATGTCGATATCAGGATACTTAGCCAACTTAAATTGTAAATTTAAGATTATCCCTACAACTTCGAATTCTCTTGCATCCATGGCACAAACATTGTGGTAGGGTTGGGTGACCCTTAGATTCAGTTGCTCCATTACTTTTCTTGTCATGACATTTGATGAAGCACCTAAATCCAACATACAGTTATGAAGGAGAAGTTTATCAACTAAGAGGGAGACATAAAAAGGTGGGTGATCTTCTCTTCTCGGATCAACATTGTTGAGGACTATGGGCATATCTATGGGTTCAATATGTTCAGCTTCAAATATAGCATTATTATTAGGAAGAGGATCCTCTTTGATAATATTATGAGCTTTAATTTGACTATCCTCTAAGGCTTTCAACAACTTTTCTTTTTGACTGGGAATTTTAAGGACATCAGTTGCATAAACATGAATCTTAGCACTACTTATCCATTCTCCCATATCAATATTTGACTCAGGGACAATAGGAGGATATAGGAGGGGAGGAGTGGTTACCTTTGGCTTGTACTATTTAGACGGTGATGGCTTCTCTCTTCTTTGATACACAGCTCCCTTGAACCTAGCCTCCTTCATTTCCTTAATTGCTTCCGAAGAAGGCATTACACCATAAAATTTAGAAAGAAGATCCTCCTCGAAACCATAATACGTGGCGTGCTGCCAATGCTGGTTTGATAAAGGATAGGTTCGGCCTACCATGTACACATGATCAGACTCGCCTGATGTTGTTTCCTGATTACTAACCTCCGCCATTCCATGCTCTATAACTTGGTTTGGTGTATAGCAAGTGTCTTCTGGGTGGAATTGATCACAAGGTCTACACCATGGAATGACTTCTTCTACCAGGTCAGTTGAGTCTAACTAGTTTGGAATCCTAGGTTCATGTTGAGGAGCCTTCTTATGATACACTTAATTCTGTTTAGGCTGAAAGTTCCTAGGACCATTATTTATTTCCAGTGTGATTATTCTGTTCTGAATATTATTCAATTGTACAGATTGGTTTTCCATGAGTTGGTTCTGACTAGTGACCATGTTTTCAAATAGGCTAGTTACCTTTACCATGGGGTCTTTAGAGGTTTCCTTTTCCTCTAATTCAACGACCTTTCCCTTCTCTTTGTTGTACGAAGTGTTTCCCCTAGTGTAACCTATAATGTTGGATTTTCCCGAATATTGCATATTCTTTTCTATTTTCTCGGCCAGATCCTGAGCGGTTTTTAGATCAGTCGGATCTTTGTCCCTTAACTAGTACCTCAAACCACCAGTGAAAGCTTTGATGTAAGATATGAGGATGGAGGAATCCCTTGGCTTGATTTCTCTAGGGAGGTCTGCAACCACACGTCTAAACTTAGTATTAAATTCATCAATGGTTTCATTTTCCATCTTCTTTATATTATGAAGGGCAGCAAGCAAATCTCTTAGTTCTTTCTTTTCCCTCCATTTCTTCTTAAAACCTTCTAGGAATTCACTAAGGGTTTTATATGAATCATCACCAAGGTCACCATACCACTCTGAAGTATCATCCTCTAAGGATAAAGCAAAGAGCTTCATTTTGACATCTTCATGGTCAGAGGCAGCATTATTGCAGTAGCTGACCATGTGCTTTTCAAACTTTCGGAGATGAGTCTTGGCAGTGGTGGCATTATTTCCCTCAGAATGTCATGAGGAGCACCTGCTATCTGAGAAAAGTCAAGGGGTTTGTAAAATTCCATCATTTCTTGAGATTGGAAAGTATGACTCTCTATAAACATGTGATGGATATCTGAGAGGGATTGGTCTCCTAAATCTTCAAAGTTTCTACGAGAAGTCTGCCTATTCAATATTTCCCTAATAAACCTTTCGGGATCAGGGAGAGGATTGAATAATTGTCGGAGGTTCCTTTGAGTATAAATTATTGAAGGGATGTTAGACAGTGGAGTCCCCAAATGGATCGAGTTTTAATTTTTATTTTTTTTAAACACTAGATCAATCAAAAGTTTTTATCTTTTTAGTTGTTTAGAAAAACATTAATCTAAGTCATACCCAGGAATAAAAAGATTTATCCCCAGCAACGGTGCCAAAAAGTGTTTCCACCTTTCACACACCTGGGTCACGTGGCAGAAATCTTCAAGCCACTCGGTGTGTCCTTCGGGGCAAGTCTCGAGTCAAGGTTGTCACCTTGTTCTTGACTCCTCCGTTTAGGCTCAACTCCTAACAAAGCCAAGGGGGGTAGACCCTATTGAGTTACTAAGGATGATTACTTAGTGTTGTGATGTTAAAATGACTAAGTTACTTAGGAGTTTGGAATTTAATTATAGATAATCAAAGATGACAAGATATAAAAGATGAACACATGAAATCACAATGCTGAGGCACAATATATATATAAAACAAGAAAATAACCAGTGCCTTAGAATGGAGTCAAAACTAGAAACAATGTAATTGCATGTGCTTGGAGTGAGTATTTTGCGATTGCCTCTTGGTATGTTTTAAGTTAAATTTGAAGTGTGAGTTGATTAAAATTAGGCAAAGGGGGGACTCCAGATATACCCTAGAGTACTTGAAGTATGTCCAAAACTAAACCTTCACGGCTACCCGCAAGGAATATGTGGGCTGAAATGGAGTCTCTGGGGATTTTGTTCATAACGTACCCATTAGGGTGTGATAGAGATCGGCACCTCGAGGTCACTTTTCAGAAGTTCTCGCTTCCTTTGGGTATTTTTCCACCGTAAAGGTTTGATCTAGGTGTTGGATTTTCACTTGATGGTTTGTTAGTTGGGGAGAGTGAGTCCTAATTATACTAGTCACTCAAATTCTTTTGATACAGCTTGACTTATAGGATGAACCATAGCCAAGTGCAGAGCATACACACTGGATTCTTGTCAATTTTAGTAAGTTTTAAACTAGGTGTTCTTGTTTAAAAGAAAACCCTCCAGGAACCTCTTTCGATACAAGTGGATCTCAATCGGGAAATTGAGGAGGGGTTAATTTTATAATAGTTGAAAACAAATGATTGAAAATAAAATAGATACATGATTCTAGTTTCTAATTAGTCCTACCACGAATCTCTTTCCCCTTTTGGGTCAATCGGGAAGTCGTGGGGTAAGTATTAAGATTACTCTGAAATATAGAGTATGACATATGAAATTAATAACAAAATAAATTATACTACCCTGCAGATTAGATCAATGCTATTTTGAAAAGAAATGAGAAAAAAGCGACAAAAAGGACACTCACGCAAATCCCCCCATGGGGGATGGGGAATGGGCTCGAAAGAGCCTATTCAAAAAATAATTTGATTAAAACTGGTTACAATATCATAGAACTGATATAATTCCTCTTGATCCTTACATGGATTGAAATCAAGAGTTTACAAGGTGCGAAAATCAAAGGTTTCAGTCAAATGGGAGACACCTGCAGGGATTTGACGGCTCCTGAAGACACTTCCGAACAGCAGCTTCCTTTAATTTTTGTTACACATGCTAAAAAAAAAGGGATCATGTTAGAATAACATATTCCCAAAATCACTTTAAGAGTACCTTTGGATCGGCCTACCTTGTCTCAAAAAAAATGAAGTTAAAACTAGCTAAACAGGTGAAGAAGGAACCAAGGAAAGCAAGCTTTCCTTGGGATCTTGGATTGATTTTTGTGAAGCCAATGAAATATGCATTGATATTGCAAAATATTAAATTTTATCATGCATCAAATGGAACTACCTTAACCAGCAACCTACGAATTGTCATTAAAATGCTCGCAAAAATATGGTAATTTTAGCTAGATCTCTTAAAATTGAACTTTATGTGCAAAAAAAACTAAGATCTAGACTTTGGAAGGGATCTTACTAACTAGATATATGTGTATTTTTCTGAATGAGATATATCATAGTAATAAGAAACCCTCAAAGTAACCAATTTGAAGAAAATTTAAGATTTTTAAAGGAGGGAAAGGGGAAGAGAGGTGCTTGTTGTTGAAGCAGATCTACAAAGAAAACTTGGTAGTGAAGCACCAAGGGGCACGATATTATAAATATATACTGGAAATCAATGGAATCAAACATGAACCATAGATCTTCCAGTCACAACAAACCTATAAGCTACAAAACAACTCCTTCAAATAGAACTATCAAATCTGAAGATACATATGAGAAGTGGATGATACAACATGCAAATAATCATATTTAGCATACAGGTATTAGCTCATTCAAACATATGCATCAAAATAGAATTAAGTAAGCTTACTTACAATGATCTATCCCTATGATCTCAATAACCATTCAGGCAGACAATAGTTAAGTGCAAACAATTGAAAAAATAGCAGTTTCACCTCGAGTGCAGCATGACAATGACAATCCACACATGAAAGGTACTCCACAATTGAGCCTCCAAATATTCTCTTTATTTCAAAAAATGAAGATCAATACACAGTTATAATGGCAAGCCCTTCAGTCTAGCTCTAACTAGCTTGGAAGAGGGAGCCTCAAGCAGGATATATATAAAATACAGGCCATCCAGCCTAGGGGGGGCGCAATTCCTCATGGAATCAAGTGAAATAAATTGATGGAGAGTTTATCAATGCAGAACTAAAGCTAGACTGAGCCTACTTTGTTAGAATAATCAACCCATAGTTAGCTACCTTAGACATTAATTAATCCATTTTTTGTCTTATTTGCCTAGTTTCCATATTCCACCTTATGCAAGTTGTCATCTACACATACATAGTGGTCAAACTTGCTAATTTTGAGTCATGGAGCACTTGGGAAACCTCCTAGAATCAAAACTACTTTATTCCTGGTGTCCCTAGCACATGTCTTCTTTTTCTGCTTTATTGCTTGCTTTTTCAGTGTTTAAAGGCAATTGGGAAAGTTTGACTAGGTGAAGTTAATGTGTTTCTTGTCCTCCACATCCTCCACTCTTTTCTCCTATGAAAAGCATGTATGATTTGTCCTTCTATCCACTATTATCTTTCCTAATTGATTTTTCCAATTTGTGAGCTCCTAGACAGTTTTGGAAACTACTTTATGCACCTATGGGGGATTTGCTTAGATTTAGTAAGCTTGCTTTTGACTAGATTTGAATGGCATCTTCATGCATTCAAATACTTCATGTAATTTTTTATTGTGGCAGCCTATGAATTCATAGGGTTGGCTGTTGTACACTTATTCAATACAGTTTAGTGTTCCGCTCCATATTCAGTCTATTTTATGAGTAATTTTGCATGTGTAATTGGCAATTGATGTGAGTGTAATTGTTCTAACACCGTGTTCAATTTCCACATGGTATCAGAGCCGTTGTAGATCGATTTCTCTCCTTCCAATTTGTTTTGTAGGTTCAACATCATTGACTGGGAGCATTCTGCTGACTAACAGGACAATTTCTGAGCTATGGATCAATCTCAGAAGATCATCTTGACTCCATTCAATTTCTTTGAATGGAAAGCAGAGATGGATATATTGTTGAGAGTGAAAGGCCTCTATAGAGTGACTATGGAAATAGAAGCAGAGCCCAATGCAGCTGCAGAGAAGATAAAATGGCACAACAGGAGGGATAATGCCTCTGGTCTCTTGTGTCTGAGTATATCTAGAGACCTCCTTTTCCATCTTGATGGATTGACATCATCGAATGAAGTATGGGAGAATATTGTTGATCTTTTTGGAAAGACATCTGAGATGAGGGAACATCAAATTGAAAATGAATTGATCTCCCTGAGTCCCAATAGTGTTGAATCGCTGCAACTCTATTTTTCCAAGTTCAAAGCACTTGTTTTGCAGCTAAAACAAAGTGGGATCGAAAAGAAGGAGGATCAGCTGGTCTTGGCCATACTCTCAAAGCTTGGCCCTGACTATTCAGTGTTTTCTTCGACCTTCTATGCCACAAAGTTGACAGCTCGAGCCTGGAAGATACCTAGCCTTGCATATTTCATGGAATCTCTCACATAAGAACAAGATAAATTGGTGATGATGGGCACCATCAAACCATCCAAAGACCAAGCTATGGCTGCTGGATATTTGAGGGTGGATTCAAAAATAAAAAAGAAAGCTAAAAAGCCACCTGAGCAAAAAAGAGACAAGAACAAGTCTCCAGAGGAGCCTCAAGGTTCCAATAAGAACTACAAGAAGAAGAAGAACAAAGGAGAAATGAGTAAGTGTGCATAGTGCAATAAGGGAAATCATTCTGAGAGCTCCTGCATGAAGAAGCAAATATACATGCTGACCCAACTCCTGGAGAAGAATGGCATCTCCCTTCCAGACAGCTCAAAGAAGAGGGAAGGAGGATCAATTTCAGAAGACAGAGAGAGAGTTCATGCATTGGTTGTTGGCACATCAAGCTCACCTAGTTTCATCATTGATTCTGGAGCTTCAAGACATATGGTTTCAACCAAGGAGGCATTCACCTCACTTGACATGTCGAAAGGTCCACCAATAGTACTAGGAGATGACTCTCTTACTCAAAATTTGGGCAAAGGGAGGATTGATCTTGACCATGATAAGTTCAGCAATGTGTTGTATGTTCCAGGTCTTGCCTCTAACCTCTTATCAGTGTATCAAATGACCCACGCAGGGTCTCCAAAGAAGGTCATATTCTCCCCTGATGAAGTTGAGATCATAGAGATCTCAAGTGGTAAAGTCATTGCAAAAGGAGTTGCAAATCATACTTCGAAGGTATACATGTTCTCACACTTCCTACCCTACTCAAACCCCTCTGCTCTTCTGATTCATGCTAATGAGGCAAGCAAGCTTTGGCATGAAAGACTTGGCCACCTAAATTACAAGTATCTTTCTGATCTTAGTGAAAACTAAATGGTCATAGGGTTAACAAAGATAAAAAATTTCCAAAGGAGTCTATCAAGGTTGCATCCTAGGAAAACACCCAGAGCATAAATTTGAGAGAGCTAGTCATGAGAGAACCTCTGCACCTCTTGAGTTGATCCACAGTGATGTTTCTGGCCCATTCCCTCATATGTCCATGAGTTAGGACAAATATGCATTGACTTTCATAGATGACTTTTCCAGGTATTGTTGGGTTTACTTCCTGAAACACAAGTCTGGATTTTTTGGCCTCTTCAAAGTCTTTAAGGCTTTGGTTGAAAACCAGTATGGGAGGAAACTCAAGGTCCTTAGATATGACAATGGTGGTGAGTATGTCAATTCTGAGTTTATTCAATACTGTGTAGATGCAACATTCTATCCCTTACACACCACAGCAGAATGGTGTTGCTGAGAGGAAGAACAGATCACTGAAAGAGATGGCAACATGCATGATGGAGGCTAATACTTTTCCACCAAAGTACTAGGCCGAAGCTATAAAATGTGTAGCTTATATCCAGAATAGGGTACCTCATAAACAACTTGATGGTATGACTCATTTTGAAGTATGGAGTGGGCACAAGCCAGATGTGACCCATTTCAGGATTTTTGGCTCAAGGGCATGGGCTAGAATTCCAACAGAAAAGAGAAAGGCTTTGCATTCCCAAATCCAGGAGTGTCTATTTGTTGGGTACTTTGAAGATTCAAAAGTTTACAAGCTAATCAATTTGAGCACAAACAAATCCTTCATTGAAAAGTGTGTTCAGTTTCAAGAAGAGCCCCTAGCAGCAGTGGAAGTTGGAGAATCCTCTTCACCACCAGAACCTCTGAATGTAAGTGAAGAGATAGTTGAACATGTTGATTATGATATTTCTAATAGTGATAATTTTATTGCAGATCCTAACATCCCTAAAATTCCAAAATGGGCAGCCAAGACCATTCATGTAGATGGAGAACTAGCTGGAAATCCTAATGACCCTAGGAGGACTAGATCTCAATTTGAGAGTGCACTATGCATGAAAGATCCTATGTTTGCTGAGAAATGCTATCTGATGATTGAATCAGATCCTCAGGCATATGAATATGCAGTAGAAGATCCAATATGGCAAGCAGCCATGAAGAAAGAGTTCATCTCACTCCAGAAGAGCAACACTTGGGAGTTGGTTGATCTTCCCCCTGGGAGGAAGCTAGTTCAGTGTAAGTGGGTGTACAAGACCAAATTTGTTGCTGATCGTTAACCTATGAAGTACAAGGCGATATTGGTAGCCAAGGGCTACTCATAGGTTCATGGCATAGACTACAATGAGACCTTTTCACCAGTGGAAAAGATGAACTCCATCAGGCTAGCCTTAGCCATTGTAGCTTTAAAGCAATGGGAAGTACATCACATGGATGTGAAGTGTGCTTTACTGAATGGATATCTCACTAAAGAGGTATACATGCGGGAGCCTCAAGGATTTTCTACTAACTGATCTCTTGTGTGCAGGCTAAAGAAGTCATTGTATGGGCTTAAGCAATCCCCCAGGGCTTGGCATGCCAAGATTGATAGCTTTCTGCTATCACTGAATTTTGTTCGATGCAAATCAGATCAAATTGTCTATTTTAAGATGATTAATGGTTCATTAATGATCATTGTTTTATATTTTGATGACCTTCTCATTATAGGAAGCTCAAAGGATGAAATTGCTTCCTTGAAGGGTGCAATGAACCAAGCCTTCTCCATGACAGATTTGGGGCTATTGAGCCAATTCTTGGGGCTCAAGATTTCTCAAACCAAAGCTAGAATCAAGGTGCACCAGTCCAAGTATGCCTTGTATTTTCTTAGCAAATTCAAAATGAAGGATTGCAAGCCAAGCAAGACTCCTTTCCTTTCAAGAGTGAAGCTTGAAGAAGCTGATTCTTCACCTATGGTAAACAATACATTGTATACGCAATTGATTGGATGTTTGTTGTATCTTACACATACTAGACCTAATCTATCTTATGCAGTAAGTGTGGATTCTAGATACATGGATCAGCATCATGAGATCCATTGGAAAGTAGCCAAAAGGATCCTTAACTTTGTTTAGGGAACAAGGACACATGGGATCTTCTATAAAGCTAAATCTGATCTTGATTTGATTGGATTTACTGACAGTGATTCGGAAGGTGACAAAACAGATCAAAATTAAACATCAGGATATCTGTTCATGCTTGCAGAAGGGCCAATTAGCTAGTCAAGCAAGAAACAGAGTGTCATTGCACTCTCATCTACAGAAGCAGAGTACAGAGGAGTTGTAAATGCAACAACTCAATGTTTATGGTTGCAGGGGTTACTTGGAGAGTGTGGCTTCGAATCAGAATAATCAACTACTATCTACTGTGATAATTATATTACCATTTGAATCTACAATGATCTAGTTCAGAAGCAGAGAACCAAACACATTGAGATCCATATGCACTACATCAGATAGCTTGTGCATGATGGCACCATTCACCTACTCTTCTGTTCATCTTCAGAACAAGTAGCTGATATCTTCACCAAATTTTTTTGTGAGAAGACATTAAGCAATCTTAAATCACTGTTGGGGATTTCTGATCATGCTATGAAGCATGAGTGATTACAAGATTTCCAAATTTTGTTTTACAGTCCATGTTTAAGGGAGGATTTTCCCACTGGGTTTTTGCCTCTTTCCTTGGTTAAATGGACATGCAGTATGTAAAGGGTGACTAAGCCTTGTTGCTAGGCCCTATAATTTTCTGATATTTTACTCATAAGTCAGGCTTAAGGGGGGGTGTTAGAATAATCAACCCATATTTCGCTGCCTTAGACATTAATTAATCCATTTTTTGTCTTATTTGCCTAGTTTCCATATTCCACCTTATGCAAGTTGTCATCTACACATCCATAGTGGTTAAAATTGCTAATTTTGAGTCATGGAGCACTTGGGAAACTTGCTGGAATCAAATATTCTTTATCCATGGCCTCCCTAGTGCATGCTTTCTTTTTTGCTTTATTTCCTTCTTCTTCAGTGTTTTAAGGCAATTGGGAAAGTTTGACTAGGTGAAGTTAACTTGTTTTTTGTCCTCCACATCCTCCTCTCTTTTCTCCTATGAAAAGCATGTATGAGTTGTCCTTCCATCCAATATTAGCTTACCTAATTGATTTTTCGAATTCGTGAGCTCCTAGATAGTTTTGGAAACTGCTTTATGCACCTATGGGGGATTTGCTTGGATTTAGTAAGCCTGCTTTTGACTAGATTCGAATGGAATATTCATGCATTCGAATCCCTCATGTAATTTTTTATTGTGGTAGCCTATGACTTCATAGGGTTGGATGTTGTATACTTATTCAATACAGTTTAGTGTTCAGGTCCATATTCAGTCTCTTTTGTGAGTAATTTTGCATGTGTAATTGGCAATTGATGTGAGTGTAATTGTTCTAACACTGGTTTCAATTTCCACATACTTGTGAATCGGGGGCTTGATTGAGCTGACACATCAACCCATACACCGACACATCAGTCCACAGAGCATCCAGGAGAGTCCACACGTGTGGAGGAGAGAGAGAGGGTGTAATTCCCCATGAAGACAGCTAAAGATCAACTCTAGATCTGATTTGATCACCTCCTTTAGTCAAGGATTTGTTAGATCCAGTCAATCTACTTCAGATCTAACTGATTTCAATCAAATCGGCTGAGAATCCACTGATTTATGATTTTGGATTTGCTCCATTATTCATCAATTTAATAATTAAAATAATCAATAATTGATTTTTGGTGCTTTCTGCCTTGAGTGATGGAAAATCACTCAAAACTTAGGAAATAGTGGGTCCATGTGTTTACATGCTGCTCTTAGCTTAAAAATGAGCACCTACATGACTGAAACCGATTATTTGGCCCACTTTTATTACAAAATCAATTTTTCCAACTAAACTATTAAAAAATAGCCTAAGTTTTTTGGAAAAATTAAATTTTAATAAAAGACACTGAAAAAACTAAAAAAGTGAAAAATTGAAAAACACCTAGGGGGACTTAGACATGTTCATATGACTCGATAATGATGTCTAGCATGTTTATGCATTGAAACATAGACTCTAATAACCTCAGTAGGCCTAAATGCCAAGACGACCACCCCAACTTTGGAGGTTTGGAGTGAAAAACTCAGAAATTATTAGTCGTTTATTCAACAACCAATGATAACCAAGGGAAAAAACACACTGGGCTGATCAGATTGACAAATAATGTCTACGAGACCGAGTCTTTTACAGACACTATCATTCTAGAACATTTATTACAACTCCCCCGTGGGGTATGAACATGTGATATAGTACAACAAGCACTTCCCAGAATTACTTCGAAAGGTTTTTTCAAGTCCGAACAAGTTAACCCTATCTAGTTCACCAGCTCACTTGATAAAAAACCACTAAGTACAACTTAGGTGGTATCAGGAGGATGTTGTAAGTTTGAGTGAGTATGGTTAATAGGTGAGAGGTGGTGGGGAAGGTACATTATAGGAAATTTCAACTCAAAATGGGCCTCCTAAGAAAAATATTAAAATAATAGTTAAAATATAAAATAATATTTATTAATTTTGGAGGAAGAAAAGAAAAAACTACTTTTTTGTTCATATTTTCAACATATCTCTTTGTAATTTTACTCAAATTTCGATCAGAAGAGCTTGTTGGATGAAAAATTAAATTCTGCATCCAACAAGTACCCACTCGACTTACTTTTGATGGACTCTAATACCCCAAAAACAAGAAATAGCTGAAAAAATGTGATGCATACTTTTAACGAGCTCCGCTAACCCAAAACAAGAAATACCTAAAAAAACGTGATAATCACATCATCATCACATTTTTTGAAGTATTTATTTTTTTGGGGGTAGAGGAATCCATCAAACATATGGTATGCCGAGTGGGTACCCATTTCATGTGGAATTTAATTTCACATCCAGGGTGCTCTTCCGATTAAAATTTGAGTAAAAACACAAGGAGATATGTCAAAAATACGAACAAAAAAGTAGTTTTTTTATGATACATATCCCCAAATTTGTATTAAAAATTTGTTTAAGACCTATATGGTATTTCAAATTTAAATCAATTTCATTGGCTAACACATGATGACATGGAATTTGAATTATTGTTAAAATGCCCGTTTTGAGTTGAAATTTCATCTAATGAAGGTCCTACGAGGATGTTGTAAATTCAAGTGGAGAAATATGAATGGAATGGGAGAATTATGGGTTTCAAGGGTTAAGGGGAATGGGGACTGACAGAACTATTAGGAGGATAAGCAATGTTGAATACTTATAGGGTTAGAAGCATCATGTGAGACATGAATGGCCAAGGGGGAAAAGGCGGGGTGGAGGAAGTGGGTGATTGTTTGATGAGAGAGATCATTGGTGAATGGAAAGGTGTATATGGAGTATTAGAGGAGGAATAGGATGTGTTGGAGGAGAGAGGCAAAGGAGGGGGAAGTTGAATAGATGGGAATGAGATGTGGTAAAAAATAGAATAAGGTTCATAATTAGGTAGGGAGTTAAGGAGAAGGGATAAGCTGAAAACATAGAAGAAGAAAGTATAAGAGAGAGAGAGAGAGAGAGAGAAAGAAAGAGAGAGAGAGACAATATGTAGATAGTGCGTGTGTATGTGTGTGTGTGTGAGAGAGAGAGAGAGATAATGATGCAACGAGAGGGTGAGAGGGAATAAAATAAAGAGGGAGGAGGAGCAGTGAGGGAGGGTCAGATATAGATTGAAGGAAATAGATAGGGAGGGATGAATAGAGTGTGTGAGTGTGAGAGGGGAGGGGGTGGGGGCTAGACACAAGCAGAGAAAGGGGGAAGGGACACACATGTATAGGGATATCTATAGAAAGAGAGAGAGAGGGTGTCAAATACAGAGGGTGGAGGGTTGATCGATTTAGAAAGAGGGAGGTTGTGAAAGAGAGAAATGTGGAGAGGGAGGGTGAAAAGAGATAGGGAGGGAGGGATACAATTTGAGAGAGAGATAGAGGATATGGTAGAGGGATATTTCCAATCAGAGTAGGTAATTAAGGTAGAAGGGAGGGATAGATTGATAGAGGGAGGTAAATGGAAGGTGGATAAAGAGGGAGAGATAGAGGGAGTTTGTGAGATNCATGATAGTGAGGCGGGTATAGAGAGGGTGGAGAGAGTTTATGAGATATGGGAAGTGATGGGAGGGGCACACACACACATAGAGATATATAGAGAATGAGGACACACACACACACATAAATTGTGTTGAATAGAGGGAGGGAGGGGCGAGTGACAAAGAGAGAGGGGGAGGGGTGAATGATAGGGACAGTGATATGGAGGGAGGGATAGTGAGGGAGGTATATAGAAGGTGGATAGGGACTATGAGAGAGGGTGGTTGAGGGACTGAAACACACATAGATATAGATAGAGAGAAGGGGGAGGGGAACACAAACACACACACACACATAGAGAGAGAGATTGTGTAGGGGAGAGAGGGGGAGGGGTGAGCGATAGGGAGAGAGGGTGGAGGGGCGAGTGATAGAGAGAAAGTGGTGGAGGGAGGTATAGTGAGGTAGGTATAGAGAAGGTGGAGAGAGATTATGAGAGATGGGGAATGAGGCAGGGGTACACAAACACACACACACACACACACATAATATATATATAGATATTGTGTGGGAGAGAGAAGGGGAGGGATGCGAAACAATGAGAGAGGGGGGAGGGGGAGAAATAGAAAGAGAGTGATGTAGAGAGGGATAGTCAGGGAGGTATAATTAAGGTAGAGAGAGTTTCTAAGAGATGGGGAATGAGGGAGGGACACACATAGAAATAGAGATAGAGAGAGAGATATGGAGGTTGTTAGAGAGAGAGGGTGGAAAGACACACAAACATACGCATAGATATACAAATAGATGGAATTACAAATGCTGGGAGGGATAGTGAGTAAGGAACATGCATAGCCATTGATGACAAAAATATTCTTTAGGGATCAAGTATTGGAATTGATCCCTTAACCATGTTGAGGCCTTAATACCCATATCTAATTTTCAAAACCTCTTAAAGGCCCGTGCACATTTTCTTGCAAACCAAGCATACATTGAGTAGGTCATGTGTGGTTCTTTAAGGAATATTTCATAAACATGGGTTCCTTCGATATTATATTATGGCTTAGGGAATTAGCATATTCCCTCGATCATGTTTCATAGGTCCCATATCTGCTACTCAAAACCACCTGATTCCACTAACATCGATAGTGAGACTCCAAATATACCTATGAGATGCCATGTATGATTTTTTAAGCAATCCTTCCAATCCTGAGATGAATAGAAGATTTAGTTAGGACCTAAGGCTATAGTTTCTTCTCTTTCCCATTTGCATGGCCTTGAGATGCATACCAAGCGATTGACAAATGATAATGAAATTTACATCTCCATTAATATTCAAAGGATTCACTTTCAACGTCATGGGTAGTGGTTGGAGGCATCGATTGTGGACCTAAATGGTTAACAACTTCCTTTAATTCCCAAGGACCAAGTGCTTCCCCCCACCCATGTCAAGGGACCTAATATATGTACTTAGTGATAAAAATGTTGTAATCGCACTAATATCCCAATTTCGAGGTAAATGATACCATGGAAGGATCTATTGAGGTTTTTTAACACATCATTCTTGGATCTAGATGGATAGAAGCATATTCTAAGGGAGAAGGCCTAGGTTTCCTCCCTTTACTATGCCCAAGGTCCTAAGACAAATACATACTACTTAGAAACCCCTAATGGTTCCCATATCCCCATTCAAAACAGAACTATCAACTTTAGAGGTCATCTATGGTGACTCAAGATGTCGTTGATGGACCTTAGGCCCTAAAATATTGTTTACGACCTAAAATTAAAGATTTATGTACCAACCGTGATTAACACCCTATCCTCCATATCTAATGCTAAAAAAACACCAGTAATGGCCATACCCCAACTTAAAGTTTCCCCTAAGAGATCATGTGTTCTTTTTCGAGGTGTTTTTCTTTCCCTTATATGTCCGTAAGATTCCTTTAAGGCCTATGGACTAGGTTTCCTCCCTCAAACATTTCTACGGATATGTTTCTAGTGCTAAGAGAATTCTAATGCACTACATATTCTATCATAGATGAAAAAATCACATACAAAGGTCCTATGTGCAGGTTTGATGCCTTGTTCATCAAGGTCAAGCCTTAAAAACTAACTTTAGGGCATAAGTCTTGAAATTCCTTCACCAACCATGGTCAAGGGACTATGGCCCATACTTAGTTCTTAAAACCTCCCAATGGTGTCCATATTACAAAACAATAAAAAATGATGCTATTGGGAGGTTAGGCATGGTTGTTTGATATGTTGTTCTTGATGACGCTAAAATATTACTATAGGTCCTAAGTCTTGATGATGCAAACTATTGTTTTTATTCATTTCCCTATTCATGCACCAAAACCATTTTTTTTGGTTCTCCATAATGCGTGCGCGTTTTATTTCTCTAAAACGCATGCACATTTTTCTTCTCCATAATGTGTGCACATTTCGATTCTCCATTACACATACACATTTTGTAACTATAAAACGCGTGCATTTTTTATAACTATAAAAATGCATGCACGTTTTGCATAGACTAACTTACGTTTCATATGACATGTCAGGCTCTAGCTTAAATATTCCAAGCATTACATAACGTGATCACATTGTGTTTTTATGTATATTGAGCATGTTTCCTAAAAGTAGGATTGAATCTAAAAGGTCCCTCATCTTTTTGCACACACCCTTCATGTAAGAACCAAAAAACCAGAAGTTTGAGAGAGTTATATACGATGACTACTATTATTGATGATCAACTTCAATATTCTCTATTTTTCTATCAACCCACATCTTTTGATGACATAGTAAAGGATGCACAATGGGTGCAAGTAATGAATGAAGATATTCATGCTATTGATTAAAAAAAATTGGGATCATGTTGATATCACTGCAGACAAAACCAATATTGCAGTCAAATGGGTCTATAAGACCAAACTAAATTAAAAAGGGGAGCTTGAAAAACATAAGGCAAGGCTGGTTGCCAAATTATATGCACAATAACATGGTGTATATTATGTTGAAACCCTTTCTCATGTAGGAAGGATGGATACCATCATATTTGTACCTGCAATTGTTGTACAAAATGAAGGGCTTGTTTGTCAAGTGGATGTGAAATATTACTTTCTAAATGGTATTCTTAAAGAAGAATATTATGTAGACCATACACGTATATATACTATCAGAGGTCATGAAGACAAAGTGTTTAAGATGGAAAAAGGATTTGTATGGTCTAAAACAAGCTCCATGAGCTTGGTACAATGGGATTGACTCCTACCTCATCCACAAAGGATTTAGAAGAAGCAGCAATGAGCCTACTATGTGTGTAAAAGAAGATCAATAAGGTAACATGTTGATAGTATCTCTTTATGTTGATGACAGTATTTACACTGCTAATTTAAAGCTTTAAGAATTCAATACAGTCATCAAAAAGGAATTTGAAATGACTAATATAGGACTGATGAAGTACTTCCTTGGTCTGGAAGTTACTCAAACTGATCAAAGTGTTTTCATTTGTCATCATAAGTATGCTACTAATATTTTGTAGAGATTCATAATGGATAAATGTAAACCAAAAGAAACCCCCATTGCTCTAGGGACCAAGATAAGAATAAATGAGGATGGACCACCAGTAAATGCTACACTGTATAAAAGAATGGTAGGTAGTTTAATGTATTTGACTGAAACTAGACCTGAATTGATGTATGATGTTAGTCTTATTTCCAAATTTATGGAGTCTCCCAAAGACTCTGACTAAAAAAATGGAAAAATAATTCTAAGATATGTTGCAGGAAAAATTGGATATGGCCTTTGGTACACTCATACACCAGAAAGTACTTTAACAGAGGTACACTGACAGCGGTTTTGTAGGAAGTATTGATGATACGAAAATAAAATTTAGTTATGATCTCCATTTGAGTGCAAATATGATCTCTTGAGAATATTAGAACCAACCCATTGTCAGCATGTCTTCTATAGAAGAAAAATAGATAGCAACCACCACAACAACTTGCCATTTAGTTTGGCTAAGAAGAATTTTAAAGGATATGGGACACATCGAAAAATATCCAACTTTTATTTTCTGCGAAAATATATCTGCAATATAGTTTTCTAAACATACTCACTATCATTTGATTTATGAGTTAGTCAACTATAGACAAATTTATTTAATTTATGTGGCTCTAAAGAACAATTGGCTGATATGTTCACCAAACCTTTGTGAATAGATCCATTTTAATATCAGAGGGAGAACTTACACATTGATAGTGATAAAGATGTTCTACTAGTGGATATTAAGGGGGGGTGTTGAAGAATGTAATATCCTTGGTCAAATGCATCATTAATTAGTTAGTTGATGTATTGAGTAGTTGATTTGGTCACCTTATCTTGACTAATGACCCATAGTACTTTTTGACCTGTAGTATTTTTTGGCCCATGGTATTGTTTTGATGTAGTCATATATATGCTATTGCTTAATAATGAGAATGAAATCAATATTCCCACTTTTATTTTCATCTTTTATTGTTTCTCTTTTAACTTTAACATTCAAAATCTCACGAGTCCACAAGAACAAGAGTATTGCAAGAAAGAAATTGTAGACCTACTGGAAAGGAAACTGATAGAGAA
Organism: Pseudotsuga menziesii; assembly: GCA_001517045.1. Lineage (NCBI taxonomy): Eukaryota > Viridiplantae > Streptophyta > Pinopsida > Pinales > Pinaceae > Pseudotsuga > Pseudotsuga menziesii. The sequence continues at coordinate 702,162 of LPNX011221556.1, forward strand.
AAGCATAAGCCCGTGGGCATGCCCTACCTTTTTATGTTAATAAGCTCGCTTCGCCGCTGGTGAATAATCTGCCTTTGCTTCTTCTCCTACTTCCTCCCGTAACAGAGCACCCTGGTATTAACCGCATGTTTCAGGTAACTATATTACATAGTAATTAAAGCAAATACCATGAAACGTGAACTCGAAGCCATGTCATTATTTTTGTAAACATTGAATTAAGTCATGATCTTTATTACATTTTGGACTATGTTTGTTTTCTTGCTTGCATTATAAGGATTTGTCTTGATCCTTGGAAACGACTTGTTTAGATACATTACTTTATGTTGTGTTGAGAGTTTAATTTCATATACTTATAATGAATGAGATTCAAACTAGGGTTGTTAAGTGAGAATTTTTACATTCATTTCCAACTTGAGAATGTCCAGTTATTTCTTGTTTATTTTCAATCTACTACCGTTGAAGTTAGCAATTCCAGTAAAACCTAAGTCATGATGCCCCTAAGCTTTGTTATGATCCCTTATTGATGTTTGTGGTGACCCAAACATCATTTGTGACCATATTGTCTTCTTTATCGAGTGTTAATTTCTTAGAATGATACCCTTGCACATTACAAAATGATTTGCATAGTGAGATTAAGAGTTTTAAATTATGATTGCTTAATTATTTTTCATAGCGTTCCATGTGTTTTGACTCAACTTAATGAGTAATACGCTAGTATGTTATGCATGTATCATAGTCGTGTTCACATCTGCTCGTATTGTGATGATAGATGATACTTGTGTTGTATGAGGTTAAATGTTTGTGTATATGAATGTAAATGGGTTATCATTTGATTTCGTATTTCATCTCTTTTTATACCTGCCTCAGCAGGTATATTGTAATCGATTGCAAGTCAAATTTTTTTGACTTTGTATTAGTTGCTGTCTATCAAAAAAATTAAAATCTGTTTTGTAAAGTATAACTTAGGGATTTCTAAAATATTTTTTTAATTTTGTAAAAAAAACTATTTTGTAAACAGCTTATTGGTGGATAGAAGATGATGTAAACTCTGGAATTTGGTATCTAGATTTGAGTTGACATGTGGCAACAATGACATCATAATAATAAAATTAAAAAAATAATAAAACTCTACGGTGCAGTGCAGAATGTTATGGACTGCACCATCGAAGAATACACGTAGACATCCTTCCATGCTCGGATTATTGTCACAACATTTTACCTGCGTGCGATCGATAATTATTGTGGACATACTATATTCAGACCTTTTAAAGTTTAAACTAAACCAAAAGAAATGCATCGAAATATTTGAGTGAGTAATGACCTGGTATGTATTTACCTTCCTAATTGAGAGGCGGGCATGTGAATCCCGGAGGAGGGGTAATGCCACATTGAACAAAAAGCTCCAGAGCCAACGGGAGGATGATATTGAGGTTGAGCAGTTTGAGGCGAATAGTTGTACAGAAGCATAGAGCGGCCTCCAACTCCAGAACACCTTGTATCAGTGGGCAGCACTGGTTGACAACAGGGTCGCCAATACCTAAGTGCACCAAACCCCCCCAGCAAATCAACACAGGCTCCCAGTTTCAGTGAATCTAAAGGACATGAAGAACTTCCTCCGCCTGATCTGCCACCTGGAGAGCCACTTCTTCTGGCTGGGACCCCAGGAGTACTTGCACTTGCAGCAGGGGGGCAGTTATGGTGCCGCTTGCCATGACCGGCGTGGGCTTGGGCAGGGTGGTTGCTACGCCAATCATAACTATGAAAAGCAATCCCAGGGCCTTTGCCATCTTCAGTCAAATGCTTCTTCTTCCTCTTCCTCTTCTTGAAAGGAATATGAAGAGAAAGAAAGAAAAAGAGAATTGGATGTTTGAGCTTACAGTCCAAGATGGATTGGATTTTATAGTGTGATAGTTTCAGTACACCATTTTATTAATTTGATAATTATTACGTTCTCATATGATCATTGTCGCAAAATGTCAAGCGCTCCACATGGCGCCGGAAGCGGGAATCGTATCTTCTCGCTGTAATTTTGTATAATAATAATGCAAATTGCTGACATCCATGTGAATTAAAAGCCATCCGTGACCGACAACTTGGAGCTATGTGAAGAAGGATGTTGAGAGTGCTTCTATTCTTAGGATGGCTTGATTCCCACAGTAAATGCAAGTTGTAATCCTGCTTAAAAAAATGTCTTCCAGGGAAGCTTCTCTCACGGCGCCGAGAAAAAACCAGAAAATAAGA
>LPNX011221556.1:714043-726290 GCA_001517045.1 Pseudotsuga menziesii
TAGAGGGCTTCTATCTAGCACATGAGTAAAAAATCATGTTTTCATCGCCAAATTTGGCCAAAAAGTGTTACCCATCTTCATGGAATCACCCAGATCGATCATCATGAAGGTACTTGCAAAGGATGTGCAAGAGGAAAGAATATCAAGGATCCATTTCTAAAGAGTGAAATAAATAGTAAAAGTACATTGGAATTAATTCATTCTGATGTATGTGGTCCTATGCCCTCCACTTGTTTAAGTGAATATGAATATTATGTTACATTTATTGATGACTATTCAAGAAAGACATGGATATACTTCTTGAAGACAAAGAGTGAAGTGTCCAGGAAATTCAAGGAATTCAAAGCCTTAGCAGAGAACAATTCAAAAAGAAGAATCAAGACACTCACAATAGATAATGGTGGAGAATATACTTCAAAAGAATTTGGAGGATTATGGAAAGAAGATGGAATAAATAGGGAACTAGCCACTCCCTACAATCCCCAATAGAATGGTATTGCAGAAAGAAAGATTAGAACCATTTTGGATGTGAAGTGAATATTTATTCAGTTCACATAATCAATATTACCAGAACACCTAGAATTTTTGATAAGCCATTAATACGGCCAATATATATTAATAATTGGATAGATAAAAATATGTTTTTACAAGAATTAGTGTCGAGTATTTTATACCCTAAGTGGTAAGGGCGGTGACTTTTCAAGTCACCTCTTGAGTAATTAATTAATTACCCTAATTATCCTACTTAGTATTAAATGTTAATATGTATAACATTTATAATTGTTACATTTCTTTCCCCTTAAGGGAAGCTTTATCCTCAAAGCTTGTATCAACAACAATGTCTGAATTCCCTTGAACTATCGTCTTGGGATCCTTTAGTTTTTGTAATTGCAACACTTGATGAAATGAGACGATATGAGTTACAGATTTCAAGGAGAATAGTCGCATCGTATCTACTGTGGTCCATCCCAAATCTACTTTTATCGAAGCTTTCATATCATTTCGTGGAACATGTTGTTTCAATTGTTGCTTAGCATGTTGGTCTTTTCGTCTGTCAACATAATTCTTCTGTGAGTGCTTATTTTGATCATATCGTTAGTAAAAATGATGATTATAATTAGGACATCTGTAAGGTGTACGTGTTGTTTGTTTTTATTTCTTTTGGAATGCATAGAGAACTGTCTTCACTTCCTCGATTTTATTTTTGGATGCATTTTCCTAGATTTGATCTTCTTGGTTCTCCAGTAGATTGTTATGATCTTGATATTTTCGATTATTTCATTTTGTGATTTTTTTTTCAATTTCTGATTTCTTGATTTGATTCTCTAGTTCCTAATTACGATTATTTAGACACTAGTTTTCTTATTGATTTTCCGGTATTCTTCCTTCGAGGTCTTAACCGAAGTGTTCCTTATTGCTACGATTTTTCAATTTTTTGATCTTTGTAATCAGTGTTTTGTTATGAATTCATAGTCGAGAAATATCTTCAGTATTTCTTGATAACACCTTGTTGACGTTTTTCAGTTCTAACTTTTGTGTCTTCTTACTGTCGTCATACTGTTGCAGTATTTTTTATTTTTGTTGTCGATGATGACATAACTTTGTTTCTTGATTTTCTAACTTCCTCTGGACTTGTGCTAATTCAACATCTTTTTCCATGATGACCTTGTTTAGATGCATTATTTCTTCTTCTAAATTTTTATTGCTTCCATATGGTGATTTGTTGTCATTTTTGGACTTTCTGATCTGATCTTCTCGGTTTTGATTATGATTTTTTAAACATGATATTTCCTTATCTTTATTAGATAACATGTTCTTGTTATCTCTTATGGTTTGTTCTAGATGTTGATTTTGATTCCATAAGCGATGACTCTCATTGTCTCAAAACTCTTTCAACCACTTATACATCTCAACCTTAGCTTGTAGACTTTTATTGATAACCTTATATTGCTCTAACTCATCCACTGTTGTTTGTAGCCGTGACTTCATTTATGAATATGTAGGTGCCATTGTTTGCGACTATGTTTTTACTTCACTTTTGTCTTCTTTTCTCCTAGAAGGGTAGATAAAAAAGCTATAATAATTTTCAATATGTCTCTTTTAATATCTTCTTTGATTCTTTTTCCTTCTTGTATAAAGTAATAATTGTAAAAAACACAATTATTAAATAATTATTATTAAGTAATTATTATTATTATTATTATTATTATTAATTATTATTATTATCAAAAATTTAATAACAACAAATGTAACATATTACCAGTTATTATTTAAAAATAATAATATAGTATTATATTTTTTGTGAATTGGGTCAAAAGGTTTTTTGAAAAAATATATAACAATAATAAATTTTATTATTTTTTTTTTTGTAAATAAAACATTATATTACATCAACTGGAAACCATTACAGAGCAAAAAACATAACCAGTCTAACAGTCTTATAGCCGAGATATACCCTCCTCGGGGCTAGGCACACACTATAAAGGCCAAAAAAATCAAACAATCTGAGAATTCTAACACCAAAAGGGCACGCAGGCCCAACCTCCCAAAACATGGCAACTAAGCACCTTGAGTCTACCTTCCAAAACATAGAGACTAAATCTTGAGCCAGGGTTGATAGACACAAAGACCTGGGCTGCAAGGGACGACTAGTTATAGACCAATCATTGGAAAAAAACTTTTAATGACTGGGCATACCATATTACCATTCTTTGAAGGACCCAATACACCTGAACCATCATTCCTGCTTCTGACGTCATTAAACTAGAGCGGACCACCTCCCTCGTATCGATCTCCATGGAGGTTTCTCTAACTAAAAGGATAGCCTTATCAAGTTGACCGTCCCACCATACCCTATTCGTCTTTTCACCTGCATTCGCAATGGGAAAAATAATGCCCAAGGAAAAACACCTCTGTCCTAGATCAATGGCCTCATTAAAACTCATCTTCATCGTGGTGTCGGTCTGTCATGGCGTGCTGGCACCATCTGTCACCTATATCCACCACATCGCTCAGGCGTGTCAACTGCAAACCTGTCGTGTGATCTTGCACCGCCAAATGTTGACAGTTATGAGCCCAGTTGTAACCATTGTAATGCCAGCTCCCCCTCGACCCCTCAACCCCTACGTTCGTAAGAAGGTCCACCACCTTGCTGGCGTCACGTCTTACGTGGCTAAATGAGACCGCGGGATGGGCATGGATCAAGCCCCACAGTTCATCCAAATGGTTGGCCATCCTCCAGCTAGTCGACACTTGGCCACTAATTCTACCGTGTGCTAACCGTCGAGCCATCTAAACCAAGATTTGGGAGTCGACTTCTATTATCTTCGGGAAGCTGTTGCTACATACCAGACAGTGCAAGCCTTGTAGCATGCCCTCATGCTCAGCGGAGTTGTTGGAATCACTGCCAATGGCCCCCAAAAAAATGAAAATAATACTTTCTAGAGAGTCTCTGCACAAGCCTCCAAATCCTACCGGACCCGGGTTCCCCCTCAAGGCCCCATCAAAATTAAGCTTAAATACCATCGGAGGAGGAGGAGACTAGGACTTTGGTCTAGACAGCTGAAGGATCCTATCACGCATGCGAAGCCCTTCCAACTGAGATTTGTCTAGACCCCAAGACTCCCCGACATGGATCTTGTCTGCAGGTATTAGATTATCTTCATCACACCATTGCATGCTTTTGATGGAGGCGCAAAGGTTTTCCCACACTTTTTTCCAGACCTGATCGGGGCTGGAGCATTTGTCTTGGAAGATACGGCTGTTCCTCTCCTTCCAAATGCACCACATGATCATACCAAGTAAGGCATTCCAAATTGTCCTAATAATTTTTTTTTGAATGTCTTTTGGTTCCATTCCACCAAATTTCTTTTCAGCTGGGCTCTTTGCCTATCACTTCTTCTGAAACCCACTGCCCCCTTGTCCCAGATGGCTACAGCAAAAGGGCAGCTATCTAGAAGATGGTTTGTGGTTTCCTTTTCCTAAGAGCATAAACAGCATTGAAAAGGTCCCTGGATTCCGCACCTTCTGAGGTTTTCACCTGTGAGAATGCGACCTTTGACAGTCAGCCAGGCAAAGGTGGCGACCTTAGGCCATAAGTTTAATGTCCAGAGCTTATTCCATACTTCCCCGTCCTCGGCGCTATTCCCAATTCAAATGTTGTACGCCTCCTTAATATTAAATATTCGTTTTTCCAAATACCCCCATCTCAACACATTATGTCCCTCTGTGGGTCTGATGCTCCATATTCACATTTCCTCTTGGAAATTTGTCCAGTCTTCTTCCCTGATTTGATCAGGTTTGTTCATGAAAATCCAACATCGTTGTTCATTAGGAAGTTGTTCTTGCCAGAAGTGGTGGACCAGATAGCGACCCTCTGCCCTACCCCATTCCTAAATTGGGGCACATCTTGGGTTGTCTCCTAGTCGAGGGAGTTGATTCCATGAATCCTCCCATAACTGAGCACTCCTTCTATCATGAATCTCCTAGAATCTTTGCTTTTGGACCAATTTCCTTCCACCTTTCGCCTTTGTCCATATAGGGGATCCCTGTTGCTCTTCGTTGAAGTGAATTAAATGAGTTCAGGGCTTATTGTGGCCATATTTTGAGCGCCACAAGTGCGCCCAAGGTTCATAAGAGTGGGAGACCCAACACCACCAGACTTTCTCCCACGGGACTTTAGCCATTACTTTCGGATCCCTCAGGCCCAATCCCCCCTTCAGTTTTGGTTGGCATATGCTGTCCCAGCTAACCAAGGAAAATTTTGCTTTATCCTCTTTGCATCCCCATAGGAATATGTGTTGGATGCATCTAATCACATGAAGAATGGATTTCAGAGCCAAAATGATCGAGAACAGATAAATAGGCATTGCTTGTAGGACCGATTTAATCAGGACCAACCTACTTGATATGTTCATGGGTCTAAGAGTCCAGTTAGTGAGCTTTTGTTTCATCCTAACAAGGAGTTCCATCCACGACGTATTATTCAAATTGTGTGGGCTCAGAGGGACTCCTAAGTATTTTGAAGGAAAAGAGCCTTTCGAGAACCCCAGGATACGGAGAATGTTCCTCTGCGAGGCTGGGGCAATGTTGAGAAAAAAGACTTGGGATTTGGCATGGTTAACAGTGAGACTAGAGGCTTTGGCAAAAAGATTCAGATGAGTTTTGAAGCTTCGAGCTTCTTGGACTGAAGGGTTCCCCATGAGCATAGTATCATCTACGAACTGTTGGTGGGTTTGAGCCTCCAAGGAGTCCGTCAGATGAATGCGCCAAAGTTCACCATAATCCACCTTAGACTGTAGAAGATGGATCAGACCTTCGGCCATAAGGATGAAGAGAAAGTTGGAGAGGGGGTCTCCCTGCATGATACCTCTAGAATATTGAAAGGGGCTAGTCGGGGTTCTGTTTAGGAGAATGCTAAAGAAAGGGGTGGAGATGAGCCCCATGACCTAGTCCACTCAGTCCTGGCAAAACCCATAAGCAGCCAGCATTCTGTGGATGTAGTCCCAATTTAGTTTATCATAAGCCTTTGAAATATCCAATCTAATCAGCATACTAGGATGTCTCGAGCTTTGCAGGGAATGCAGGACTTCCTGAACTAGGATAACCCCATCAAGGATTTGGCGCCCTTCAACAAAACCCGCTTGCTCCAGGTAGATCAGAGAGGGGAGGAGAGGCCTCAGACGGTTGGCAATGACTTTGGAGATGATTTTATAGACCACATTGCATAGAGCTATAGGCCTAAACTTGTCTGGGCGATATTCCCCCAACTCCTTAGGAATGAGAGAAAGGTACATGGCATTGAAAGCTCTTAGCACCCCCTTTTTTTTCCTCGATTCCTCCACAATTTCCACCACCTCCTCCTTAACCATATCCCAGAAGTAGTGGAAGAAGTTGGAGGTAATCCCATCCGGACCAGGGGCTTTTCCCAGAGCCATCTGATTGACTGCCTCTTCAACCTCCTGCAGAGATACTGGTTTGACAAGAATCTCATTATCTTCCCTAGTGACCGAGGGGGGAATTAGCCATGTAATTTGAGCTATATCTCTTTCCCTGTCTTGGAGGTCTTCGTTGAGTATATCTACGAAATAGTGGTTGAGTTCCTCCTCGATTTCGTGGTGTTTTTCTATTCGGCCCCCTTCCATCTTTTTAAGTTTCACAATCCTCGAGGAGTGTCTATCCCGAATGACCGAATTATGAAAGAACTTGGTGTTTTTTTCCCCATCCTATAGCCATTTGACTTTGAATTTTTGTTTCCAGTACATGCCTTCCTGTTTTTCCTGAGCCTCCAGCTACCCCCATAAATCCTTTTCTTTCTTCTACATGTCCTCATCCCATCCCTCTCTCATTCCTTTCTGACTAAGTTGTTCCAGGTCAGTGATCAGTCTTTTCTTGTCCTCAAAAATGTTACCAAACTCCTCCTTGTTCTAGGGACGGATTCTGGATTTGAGATATTTGATTTTTTGTTGAAAATAGTACATGGTTGTACCTGATGGGGGAAACAACTCCTGCCACCACTGTTGCACAAGATATTTGAAGTATTTATGATCCATCCAGAGTTTTCCAAAACAAAAGGGTTTCCCCGTCGTGGAGCATGACCAATCCCAGTGAAGGCAGATGGGCCAGTGGTCAGATCCAGCCGCTGGGAGTATCTTGGTCATAACTTCTCCTGTTTCATGAAGAAGGGCCTCTGAGACCAAAAACCTATCTAGGAGGGAAGAAACCAGGTGTTCACCCCCACGCTTGTTGTTCCATGTATACCAGCCATTACTGGTTTCCATGTCAACGAAGGAGTTACCCACCTGGAAGGCCCCTAAAGGATATTTGACCTCCCTTTTTTTCCCCAAGGTTGGCAATGAGCTTAAAATCCCCTCCCAGTACCCATTGAGCTCCCTCCACTTAACTATTGGCCCATTCCAAAAATTTGAGGAAGGCCTGCTTTTCATGGAAGCTGCTAGGGCCATAGGTGTTCACCGGAGTGCCCTTTTCCTTTGAAACAAGGTGGTGGAAATCAGCTGTGAGGGAAAACTTATTAGCTCTCCAATTCTAGAGCTCCACCACCTAGGGATTCCATAGGATTGCTATACCCCCAAACTTCCCAGCCGCATCCAGGGACATCACCTACCTACCTTTCCAAATTTTACTTATGATTTTAACCATGCCCTCAGAACTACATTTCATTTCCTGAATAAAGAGGATATTAGGGCTTTCCTGCTTAATTTTTCAGTCGAGAGTCTTCCACTTCCTGGGGTTACCACACCCCCTGATATTCCAGGAGATTACCTTCATTGGGAAACTTTGGAAACTTTAGAGAAGGCCACCCTAATCGTAGGATATTGGCCTGATTCTATTAGTTTAACTCCAATCTCTATAATGCGTTGCTTGTTTGATTTCCTTCCTCTACATTTTTCCTCCTCTGGAGGTTTCCACTTATGCCCAGTTAGGGGGTCTGGGTCAATCCCTAGGTTCGGATGGGCCCCCACCTTGATAATAGCATCATGAAGGAGTTCGATTTGCCATCTAGGTACATAACCCTTCCACTTCTTTCCACACTCTACCTCGATCGCATCTAGATCTAGTTCCCCTAACTCCATTTCTTCATCGTCGGCTTCCTCCACTATCTCCATCTGCTGGTCTTCGACCTCATCCGACAGGTTTGGGGCTTTGGTGGGATGAGCGTCACACTCTTTTTCCTTAGGCGTGCCTTCATCATCCAAGCCTCCTAAGGTCTCGAAATCATTCGTATATCGAATCTCCCTCGTCGGCGCATATTGTTTGGCTTTTGATGACCCTGTGGCCCTGTTCCTTTTGCAATTCTTGAATTGGGTAAAGCCATCCGGTGCCACCCCAGATTTTTCCTAGCTAGGGTCAGATGGGGCTGGCTTGGCCTCCATCCATGGTAATTTCCATCCCAAGTGACCATACTCATGGCAATGCCAACATCTGAAATGAATATGCTCATAGTCGAGGGGTTGGAGTCAGTCTTCATCCTCCCAACTTAGGTTTATGGCTTCTGGCATCTCCTTGGAGAGATCCAGGTAAACACAAATCCTGGCAAAGGAGGTATACCTTTGGGCCTTCATCTGCTGATACCTTAATGAACTCACTGAGGGCATTCCTAATGTCTCGCAGGGTACCCAGATCCCAGTATTCCACAGGAAGGGAGAAGAGGCAGATCCAAACTAGGGCCACAGTCATGTCCTTTATTTCAAGATTGAATCGCTCCTTCCATGGGCGGAGGTACAGCCCAACGGAAAAAAAGTAGGGGCCTCCCTCCAAGATCCGATCACGGTCCTCCTGATTATAGAAAATGATCATGAAGAAACCCTTAGATCTGAGCTGCAGATCATAGTGGCCCTTATGGTTCCAAACGCTACTGATACATTTAACCAGATCCTTTTCCTTGGGCCATATCCCCACAAACTTACATATCAGGGATTTTTCTTTCCATAGCTCGATTGTACCCCTTACCTTCTTAGATCAAACATGAACTGTGGGGATGGTGGGGTATTTTGGCAGACAACCCCCCACTCCAGTATTATGGCCAACGAACGGACTCTCCCACTGGTCCTTTGCAGCTAAACCCACTCCTTTAGGCCCACCAGGCCTTCAAGAGCCTGCTTCCATCCACGCAACTCCCTGGGAGGCCCAGACACTCGGAGACGCCTGCCCTTTCCTGCTACCAAGGAGCCCTAGTGGCTAGGCTGCACAGGATGGGCACTTAGCAAAAAAATCCCTGCAAACCCTAGCAGTGCCGGTCACCTATGCATCGACTACACCAAAAATTTTCCTATAATAAATTTTATTATTAGTAATAGTATTATTGATATATATTTTTTAGGAATGGGGTGGGAATTAGGGTTTAAACCCTAGAATTAAAAAACCACTTATTAAAAAATATCATGGGTGGAGAAACCACTCGTTGTTTTTCTCTTTTATTTTTACTTTTTTTTTTACCTTCCATTTTTTGGCAATCTTCCTTCTTCTCCTCTCTTTTTTTTACTTCTTCCTTTTTTACTTTTTCTTTTGACAATATTTTATTTTTTTACTTGGTCAAATACCATAAATTTAGGGACTCCATAGGATTATGATTACGATATGGCCAAAGGCCTCGATCACAAACTAGCTCTGATACCAAATGAAGGAAATATTTATTCACTTCACACAATCAATATTACCAGAAGACCTCGAATATTCAATAAGCCATTAAAAGCACAAATATATATTGATAATTGGATAGATAAAAAGATGTTTTTATAGGAATTAGTGTTGGGTATTTTATACCTTAAGTGGAAAGGGGAGTGACTTTTCAAGTAACCTCTTGATTAATTAATGAATCACCCTAATTAGCGTACTTAGTATTAAATGTTAATATTTATAACATTTATATTTGTTAGAGCAAGCAATGAAAACAATGATTCATGATCAATACCTTCCCATGCATCTATGGGATGAAGCAACAAGAACACCTCTGTATCTGCAATTATCTTACCTTTCCCTTGGATTCAAGACTCCTAAAGAAATGTATACATGAAATAAACCTGAAGTGAGCCATCTCAAGATGTTTGTTTTTCTAGTATATGTACACATTCCAAAAGAGAAGAGAACCAAGTTAGATCCTTCAAGAAAGAAGGGAATATTTGTTGGATATTGTGATGTATCCAAACCCATAGGATATACATTTCAGGACTCCTTCACATTGACATTATTAGGGATGTAACATTTGAAGAAGAAACAACTCTTAAGAAATCTAAGAAGGGTCAGCTTGAAGAAGTACATGAAGACGATGTACCACCCAGAAAGGTAGAAGTTGAACCCTATCGTAAAATAGTAGCATCAAAATATCATGATATGCTAGAACCTCAGTAACCCCCTACTATGGATATATCTCGTAAAACAAAACCTGATTGGGTAAGAGAAATCATAAAAGAAGCAGAGAATTATGGAGCTCTAGAAGGATCCACAAGAACATGAAAGAGATCAAATCCATTCTTAAACTATGTATCTTTGAGGTGTGATCTTGTAGATCAAGAGCCTACTAGTTATGAGGAATCTATACAGAATAAAGAGTGGGTAGAAGCAATGGCGGAAGAATACCACACTACTAAATTTCGATCTAAAATCCGACGGTTACTTCCGACGGCGCGTGGATTTCTCTTTTTAAACCTACCAAAAATCACAAAGTTAAATTTTTTTTTTGTAAATGTAACCACCAGCGTCGCTTAAGCGACGGATATTCTCATAACTGTCGGTTAAGCGACGGATATTCCCATAACCGTCGCATATCCGACGCTTAGGCTAAATACTTTACATCAAGCGCAATACTTTTTATCAAAGCATAGCTAATGGAAAAACTATGATTTTAACTAACCGTCGCATATCCGACGCTTAGTTTTAAATTGAAAAAAATTGAAAATCGTATCGGTATTATTGCCGCGCTTTCCACTTCACTTGCAAATGCTAAAGATCTTGGAGATTTTGCTTTGCTTCAGGGATTGTATGGAAACAGTTATTGCAGGAGGTCATTGATTGCCATCAGTGCCAGAAGGTAAGATACACCCAGTGGTCAACATAATAGCCAGGAGGTAGGTTTAACATAAACTTTCACCAGGATTTCACCAGGGGCGCCTTATGCCCTCTATAACCTTTAGCAAGTCATATAATACATGCGATTACTTAGTAGTGTTAGGTGCGCGGATGGATCCTGATCGGATGAGATAAAGAGAAAGAAAAGCAGTCAGCCAATAGTAGTTGACAGAGGGTCATTTACAGAGGGAGAATAGCCTGGTGGAGGCTTAGATCTAGCCTTATTTCTGGCAGCATTATGAGCAGTTACCAGAGCAATACCAGGAACAGTTCCAAGAGCAGCACTACAATTAGGATCATTTCAATCAGCAGTTCAAAGAGCAGTCGTATCAGCATTCCCAGCCAGTGAGTTGATGCAATGCAACCCAGACCCCAGATCTTGGGCGGAAGCGCGCTCAAATTGTCTTTTAGGAGGAATGTTTTGTTTTTGTCGAGCTAGGTTACACAGGTTTTCTTCCTGTAATCTAAGTAATAAGAACGAAGTTATATGTTTGCAGACAGAGCGTGAGTTATAGGCAGTTTACGCAATGGAGACAGAGTTCCTGCCCCACGTCAGTGTGCAAGTATAAAAATGGCCATTATATGAAATGCAGGCCTGTTAGTTGTTAAATCGTTGATAATGACTTTAATTTCTACACTTATAAAATGTAGGTCTAGTCGAGATGAATAACACACGTTTCTTTAATATGCACCACTTACAGTTTTTTCCACTTATTAGGGTTGTTTAAAAAGAAATAGGTCTTTTGTGAGCTCTTTTGTTATGCAGAAAGCCATGGTGCAAGTTTTCCCCTCTTGGGGAATTGGCTTGCATGAAAGATTGGAAATGGTAAGAAGGTTAAGATACGACAGGACCCTTGGATAGGCAGTTCTGGTTTTCATTTACTATCTAACAATGTCTTGAATGTTCTTAACCAACAAAATATAGTTTCTTTAGCTGATGCTGCGGCCTTAAGCATAGGATCTCTGTGGCAGTCTGAATGGGAAAATGCAGAGGACTTAGTTGTGGCTGTCCTTTAAATTCCTTTATGTATTTCTTGTATTTGTATGAATAATGCAATGCCAATAAAAACAGGGTATTAGCTTCCTCAAACAAATTTTTTCCTGTCATTTATTTTTCTGGTACTTGGTGACATCATATGCAATTGAAAGTACTGGTGGTTTTGGCAGGTAATATGCTAAAGCACAATACAGAAGATACTGATAATTTATCACCAATGGGAAGAGACGAGGCTGTCAAAAAATATGAACTGTAGGTTAAGAATTGTCCATTTTTTGTAGGTTCTTTCTTCCTCTTAAAAGCATCAAATCAAGTTTCGTAATATTCCTGTTATATGAGTTATATTTTCTTATTTCAAACTATACAGTGGTGTGAGCTGATACATTTTTCTTTGTGCTCTTCTTTTAGTCTCTCAGAACTGGAGAATCGGCTCATCACTCTTATTCCAAATATCAGGAAGCAATCAGGTGTGTCTAATTTGTCAACTGCTGGAGTATCTCTCCCAAGTCAGTGGTCAGCAGAGAGAAATGGGATCCAGTTCTCAGAAGGTGATGATGATGATGGGAGAAGGACTAAACGCAAGTCACAAGATTCTATTCAATCTCAGCAGGATTTAGAAGATGCCAAATTAGGACAAAGGCGGAAGAAGGCCAAGGATAACTTGGA
>LPNX011221579.1:0-27124 GCA_001517045.1 Pseudotsuga menziesii
GTAATTAATAATGTCTTACCAATGGATGAATTACATCCCCTCCTTCAAAGTGCCCATAATCCCAACTATTTTTATATAGCTAAAGACTTTAAAATTCTTCTCTTTAATCCATTTCACTTTTTTCAAGGGCACTAACATTTACCATCGCCATGTTTCTTCTTTACTCTGGAAACAATCCTCAAACTTTCCTCTTTTGATATATTAATTTGACATTGTTAATTATATTTACAACAACATGCATTCAAGAAATAATGGTACAATATAAATATATATTCAAAGAATTAAAAAATTTACAAATTGTATTCCTAAAGATAATTTTGATTATGTGCCACAGAATGCAAACTTAATTTGTAGAGAAAAGGTCAATATTTCAAGTCGATAGAAAATCATTATAATGTTGTTACAGTTGTCAAAACTATAAAAAAATATAAAATAGATGTCGAGAACTTCACATAATTGATTCCTTATGTGTCTGTGCTATTACGGAGAGAAAATCCTATGGCTTCGGGTACCACAACAGACAGCTTGACTCCATAAATCAATCCTTTCCAATATGCAATAGAAATTAAATGTCTAACAATAAAGGATCAGACCTCGTACCTTATTCCGAACAGTTGAAGTAGATCCTCATTGAGCTTTCCAATCTTCAGCTTGAATTGATATATTACTTCCTCAACAACAAGTAAACAATACAAGCATACTATATATCATGGTGTTAGATCTATTCTAGCATATATAATCAATAATGTAAAAGCATTTGACATATTCCCATGGATAAAACATTCATTCAAATACACATTATTGGACAAGAAAAGATATTTCTATTAATATAAATCAGAGATTACAAGATAGATACAACCTCTGATGGCACGTCTGCGAATCGAAGAAACTAAACCCCCCACTTGGGCCTCCACCACTTCAATCCTCCATCTCTCGATAGCAATCTCACAAGAAAAAGGCAAGCTTGGGAAGAACACAAAAGTGCTCCAAGGGACAAAGGGATGTAGACTCAAGCATAAGTTCTGGAAACAATGGACTATAGTTTCGTTGCTCTCAATTCTCTCTTCTTGCCTTCAATGTACCAAGGGGTTCCTTATATAGCTTTCAAAGGGATAATGAAAGGTCGAATCCGAGCGATCTCAAGGCATATGGAAGACCAGGAGTCAAATGAGTCAGATCCATGTCAAAGAAAAATCCAAAAGGATTTGGATTATGCACACATCCCGATGTACGCGGTTTTAGCAGTCAAACCCATGTATGTACATGATTATAGGTTTAAAAGCCGCGTATATCATTTTTGATACGTTTTTAGGGATGATAAAGGAAACATCAAAGGACAAAAGATGGTCCATGGGGTATAAGGAGTTTGCAGTGGGACAAGGGAATGCCATACAAAGTGTGATTCACCTAGAGTGGTGAAATCCCCTATAACATATGCCCCCTAATGTGTGAGGTCAAAGTGGTCATATGATGGCCGAAATACATTATAAGTCCATCCCAGAAGTGGAGTGATGAAGGATCCCAAATGGAAGACCATCCACCCAATCAGCATAGTACAATAATACAACTCTGCATACAACTGTAAGTACATATAGCAGTCCTAGATACATAAGAGTACAATGGCCATGAATAGGCATAATACATGATATCACATATGTGGTCATCGCCACGTACAATATACATAGATCAGAATCTCCATGATGAAGATATACAAAGGACCATGATCTTCATAATGGCTGAAGATATATAATAGATCAAGATCTCCATAGTGGCTAGAAATATCTGACATATACTGGAATCAAGTCATGAGAGCTGAAGTCTCATGAACACTGGCATGATCAAGGAGGTAGCATATAAGAGATGCCACCAATCTGGAAAGTCTTCTACACAATCCGCTACGAGTACATGTCCTACTATGCGAATAGAGGTGTCGAGGTCAAACATAGTAGTGCATCGTCTGATTACTGGTCATTAATGTATATCGTTAACAGACGCAAGATCACCCACCACTAATGAAAATGGGAATCAAGGTACTAGAGTGCAAACTAACAAGTGTGAATAAATGTGTTGAGGTCGAACACTTGAGAGGATCCATCAATCAGGGGACATTGATGTATTCCCAAAAACTGTCAATGGCGAGAGAACCTGCCACTAATGACTGCAAGTCTCAAGGCACTCAAAAGGACTCTAGATTCGAATCCCAGAATAAATGATCTGAAGTCGATGGGATGAAATCCGCTGGAAGGAGGGAATTAAGGCATCCCCCATCATCTAACACGAGGTACTCAAAAAAGTTGCATAATGTGGAAGGATTCGATCATAAGGTGCACGAACCAGTAACTGTACCGGGAATGGTCGACATGCAAAGTCAAGATAACTGAGGAATGGTTGACACAGGCTTCAACTTCTTTTGAACAAGAGCATAACGACGTATGGTGACTGAATGAAGGCATCATAGAATCGATATAAAAAATGGGACATCTATGTGACACAGGAGGCATCAACAGAGGCTCCATAGGGACTGGAAGCTTAACCAGTCGGTGGAGATAAACTCAGATAAATGAGTACAGCTCCTAAATTCAAACTATAACCCAACCGATGGATGTGATATACAGTGCTCTGTTCGAAGGCGACACGACTCGACAGCTACCAAAGATAACATCTTTCCTTGTCCGGCTTTTTGGTTTTTTGATTTTTTTTTTTGGACTTTTTCAGTTATTTGAAAAGCTTGAAAAAAGAATAAACTAGCTTTATAGTTACAAACTAAAAGGAGACGAGTGTCATAAGGGTAAACAAACTAGTTCCAAGCAGTGGAACATACCTATGCTCAATGCAAGGATACATGTGTAGGATATCGACACTCGGGGAAAAATCCCCTCCCAATAAAAAGGGAAATCAAGCTGCGAAGGATATAAAAAATGGCTCTGCATGGCTAGACATGAGACAAGCTCGGGCTATATGGCCGAAACACAATGTCAGGGGAGCCAGCATAAAGCTCAATAAGGCAGGCAAAGCTCATGATAATGCATTCACAACTTGACATTAGGGAGTCCTGAGGGAAATAGGCTACCATAAGATCAAGAGGAGTATGAGGCTCTTGCGAAATGTCATGGCAGTACTATACAACGGACTCCCACACCCTAAAGGAGAAAACATCGGCATGGGCACCAAATGAAAATAAGGCGCTAACTAGGGTACCCATGTAAGGTGAAGCTCTACCACTCATATCATGCCACTTCTAAAGCAGCAAGAAGGTTCCGTGACATAATAGAGTGGGTTTGTACCTAAGGTCATGGTGATATGGTCATAAGGTCACCCAAAATGCAAACAGTGGTGAACCTAACCTATATGCTAGTTTAGACATGATACCTGAGATCCGCACGAACGAGTCAATCCAATGGTTGAAACAGCATTGAAAAAGGTCTTCTACATCATAGATTAGGTTGAAAATGGTACAAAATGGTTAGAAAATGTCGAAACTATAGGAAAGGGGGTAAAAATTTTCAAATATTTGAAAATTTTCTATAAATAGTAAAAAATATAAATCATTTGAAACTTTTACCCATTTGAGCTCTGATTTTCAACTGCAAATTCCAGGAGATCCAGCTGGCGGAATTCACAGCTGTTTCTTCCAGGTATTTACTCATGCTCTCCTCTTGCATTTTGATATAATTTTTGTAAGTTTTCATGGTTAAATGAGGTTTTTAAGCCATCCCAAACTGTGCACTGCGACCCATGCGGATATCGAAGCTTTTTCCACGTATAGGGCTGTCTATACGTGAACAAGGGGCTAAAAACAGCGTAGATACGCAGTTATTTTCAAAATAGTCGCGTATGAGGCCGCGCATGTGATTTTACAAGAAACTAATGGATAATTTGGAAAATTCATTTGCAGGATGGTGCTAGAGTGGAGAGAGCATGAGCACGGTGAAGTAGAGCAAGCAGTAAGGGCCGAATTAATGGCTCAACAAGCTTTACGTGCATGTGGACTCTACAAGTTTTGGTGTCTTGCTGGTTTCAAGGCCAAACCAAGACTGCTATAGATGCTGGTAGACTATTGGGATCCAGAATCAAAGTCCTTTCATATTGATGGGATGTCCCTCACCATAGAGGTGGAGGACATATACTTTATCACAGGTCTTTCAAGACGAGGGGAGGTGGTGAACCTTCGTTCCCAAGGTGGGCCAAGAGGTGGCCTTACTATCGATGAGTACATAGTCGTGTACTTCTACCCAGATACGGAGAAGGTGGGGAGGCAAGTCCCCACCAATGCCATACAGGTGATGGGCCTAAAGGCCATATTACTGACACTGGGCAAGATAGCAAGCTTAGCATCACTCCATCAGGCCTCACGGCCACTGATGTTCTATGCGGTGGAGTGTATGAGACCGACCATCTATGACTGGAGTACCACACTACTGAGCAACATGAAACACCAGCTCAATGAGTGTAAGGCAGGCAGGGTACGGAACTTTGGGTTCAGTAGTATCTTAAGCACATTTTTCTTCTAGCGTGTTCCAGGATTGAGCCTTAGAGTGGACGTTCCTCTCCATGGAGTTCGAGATCTAGCCCAACGGCGTTGGGCAGACGCTATGCGCAGACTGGGTAGTGGTAGGGTGGCCAACCCATATCCAGCTGATTTTTTTCCATGGTGGCGATGACAGATAGTTGCCATAGATGACTACCCCTATGCAGGGATAGACTTCCAGGGGGATCCAGACATGCCATTGCCACCAGGATCGACATATGGTGATATAGGTACCGAATCTTGACCCTCACTCTTTAAAAAAAAAAAATGAGTTATTTAATTTTTTTTGTATTTTCTTGATTATGTAGAATCAAAAAGACATGTTTTTGTGTGAGAACACATAGTGACATCTACCATTTATGTGCAGATGTGGGACCACGGCAGCCAAAGGGCTTCCCTTGTCATAGATGGAGGGGAAGAGGAGATGACATCACGGATGTGGATGCAGAGCGAAAGCTTCAAAGCATTCATACCAACTTTGTGAGACTAACTCATAGATTTCCCATGGAGCAAGTCGAGGACTTGCATGAGGCCATGCAGTGACAGGTGGTGGGTGTACCACGTGCATGGGTGCATTTGTTTTGATGGCTAGCTAGAGCCGTGGTGACGTTCCATAATCACAACCCTCCTCCTCCTCCACAGGATTAGACACCTGGGAGTGTATATGTTTTGTACAACCGTGTATTATATGATGGTGGCTTTAAAAGCCCCACTTTTTTTATATGACACTATGTATTACCACATTTTTTTATGTATATAATTTTTTTTATGGTGATCGATTTATTTATTTACATGTGTAAAAAAAATGTTTGTGATTAATTTATTATGAATGAAACAAATGCCAATCTAACACGTAGTTAGCATATGAGTCAGCAACTTGATTATTATTTCTTGGAATGTGTTTATATGTTATATTTTCAAATTGTCGTTCTAACAATCTCACATGCAAGAACCTTCTCAATAACGTCAGATCTCTAACATGGTACAAACCATTGAGCTGTGACACTACTAACTCCGAATCAAGACGTACCTCAAGAGATAGAATGCCATGCGAAATGACATCCCGTAGAAGCTCAATAACGGCGCTATATTCAGCAACATTGTTGGAAGATGGCCGTAGACATACACCCTCTAAATACAGTACCTGACCCATAAGAGTATAAATCACCCAATCAGCAGAGGCTAAGTGTTGAGTGTGACGGCTTGCACCATTCGTGAATCCTATGTAGGTGGAAGATTCCATTGACATCTACCAAAAGAAATAGAAACTAATCACAAACCCGATCACGATAAGAAAAGACCTAACCATGCAAAGCTGTACAATAATATACAACAAGCAGCCCTGGATAAAGATCATGCATAGTATTTTTTGAGATAGAGCCCATTTCTAGGCTCCGCCAAAGCTGTGACTTCGTAATTAACTAAATCATAGGCACCCTTCTCTAATACACGCTTGACCACGTAAGGACCACGCCACATAGGATTAAATTTCCCTACCCCCAAGGGTTCTTTCGATTGATCCCACAAAAGGACCAAGTCTCCTTCACTAAACACTCTTGGATGGACAGACTTATCGTACTGGACCTTAACACGACATTTATTAACCTCTAGAGCCACCAAGGCATCTCAACGCTCTTCCTCAAGTTGCTCAAGGTGAACCAAATGCTCCTCCAAAGGTGAAGTGTCTGGTAAGAGTTCCACAACTAGCTTCAACGAAGGAATGTCACATTCAACCGGCAATATCAACTCCACTCCATGTACAAGCTGATATGGAGAAAAACCAGTGGCAGTCTTAATCACGGTTCGATATGCCCACAAAGCAGGATATAACATAATATGCCAATTCGTCTTGCTTTGTGCGATGGTTCGTTGGAGAATGGATTTGAGTGATTTATTCACTGCCTCTACCTGTCCATTCACTTGAGAGTAGTAAGAAGAGGAGTGCTCTTGCTTATACCCTAACTTGGATGCCAACTCTTCCATCATATGGTTCTCAAAGTGCGAGCCATGGTCAGTGACAAGCTCTTTCGGAATCCTGAACTGAGTAATGATTTGGTTGAATACAAAGTGAGTGGCTGCCTCACCGTTGGATTTTACTGTAGGCATAGCCTCAGCCCATTTCATGAAATAATCAACAGCCACTATAATGTGATGGTGCACCCTAACCGAAGCTAGGTTGCAATCCATAAAATGGAGCCCCCACTTAGTGAAGGGACCGGCAGTGATAATGGGATGTAACAGGGTAGGTTTGGAGTGCATATTACATGTGAACACCTGGAAAGGGTGTCACCTCTTGACCGCATCAACACAATCTTTAAAGATCAACGACCAGAAATAACCTACTCTCAAAATATTTTTAGCTATAGAAAGCCCAGATAAATGACCACCACACGCCCCTCCATGGCAATCATTCAGCACAACCTCAGGCTCCTCATGAGTTAAACAACATCGTAAAATAGAATCTACCCCATGGCGGTACAAAGTATTGTCCACTATAAGCTAGTTCTTAGAGACGTGGCGTAATCGTCGTCGTTCATCTTGCGAGAGGTGATTAGGGGTCCTCTGTGTTTGCAGATATACTATGATATCCCCATACCATGGATCTGATGTTGATATTAAGAAGATGTGTTCATCAACAAATGTGTCTTCACAAACCAACTCCTCGTCCTCACTCGGTAAATCCGATATAACCTCTCCAAAAGTTAACGACTTCTTCGACTTTGCCGAAACAAATTCAAGATCGAATTCTTGCAGAATGACAATCCATTTATTATACTTTCCCCCAATCATCCTTCGTGTGAGGACGAACTAAAATGGATTGACATGGGCCACAACCAAGGTCTGGCGAAGGAGAATATAATGTCTCAAACACTGAACCGCATGTACGGTAGCTAAAGCAAGCTTGACATGAGAATAATGAATCTCTGCGTCAATAAGGTTTCAGCTTAGATAATATATGACATGCTCTTAGAGCTCCTCATCCTCTTGAAACAAAACCATACCAATCATCTCCAAAGATGCGGCCACATATAATAGAAAATCACGACTATAATCTAGAGGACTAATCATCGAGGCCGATGCTAGGGCTCACTTGAGTGCATCAAAGGACTCCTGGCCTCGTTCATCCCACTCAAAGGGAGTATCCTTCTTCAAGAGACGCATGAAGCCTCTAGTCAAATTGGCAAAGTTGACAACAAATCTTCATAAGAAGTTTTCCATGCCTTGCAAACACTGAAGATGACGAATGTTCTTTGGGGGAGACAACTGAAGTATTGCCTCAACCTTCAAAGGGTCGACTCTTAAGCCCTCCTTCAAAATGATGAATCCTAATAAACGACCTGACTTCACGCAAAAGATGCACTTATGAGGATTTAATCTAACTGAATAGTGCCGGCATCTTTTGGATACCAATCTCAAGTGATAGGGATGACGCATTCTCATACGAGAATGAGTAGCGAGGTCATCCAAAAATACCTCAATAATAGACTTGAGATCATGGAAGATCAAGGTCATCGCCTGCTGAAATGCAGCTCCGGCGTTTTTAAGGCCAAAAGGCATTTTCCAATATGCAAACGTTCCCCAAGGACAAATAAATGCAGTCTTGTGTTGGTCCTCAGGTTTAATCTGTATCTGATTATACCTGGAAAAGCCATCCATGAAGGAGAACACCTCGCTACCCGCACACTCATCCAAAATATGATCTATAAATGGTGTGGGGAAGTTATCCTTAGGACAGGAACGATTCAAATCGTGGAAATTAGTGCATATTTGGATTGCTCCCTTCTTCTTATCCACCGGAATGGGGTTTGAAACCCACTTCATCAAGGGAATGGGATAGATGAAACCGGCTTTCAACAACTTCTCTATCTCTGCCTTAATGGCAGGTGCTTTCCTAGGATTCACGATGCGTAAACGTTGTCGAATAGGCTTAGCATTGGGGTAAGTCTTAATCTCATGGTATACAAACCGAGGGTCAATACCTGACATCTCATCGTAAGACCAAGCAAAAATATCACAGAATTCCTTGAATAGCTTGGTATATTCTATAATCTCAGCATGGGAACATTCCCCCCCAATATAGACATTCTCAATGGTGCCAGGATTGCGAGAGATGTTGATAGGAATCGTGGAAGATATGTTCGCCATGTTTCCATCAGCCATCAAACCAGGAGAGCTTAATGGAACCATAGGACTACCAACTCTCTAACTAAGAATCTCCCTATAATCCTCATGCTCCAAACGGTTAAGCGGTGGAAGGAAGTACGATCTATGATGAAGTTCCTCCCATGGTGGCTCAACTCTCGACATAGCCTCGATAATCGCTTCATCTGAAGGGAAAACCATATCAAGGTAGTTGTGGGCATGAGAAGACTTTACTGCCCATGCCAACAGCACATAGGGGTCTTCCTCCTCCATCTGCGAAGAGGAAGAACAAGGCTCTGCAACACTCTTAATATTAGCTTGATAATCAATCATGGTTGCAGGCAACGACATGCTCATCTCGACAGGATCACTTGAATTACTAGGTGTAGGAAGAATCCAAGGGTCTTCCATATTAGTCGTGCGAAAAGATACCGAGGTCGTAGAAGTTGAAGCCTCATCAGAACAAGATCCTATCATGAGGATCGGTGCAGGACAACTAAAGCTTCCCATGAGGGATGGATACATGCCTACACCGACACTCCTAGTTGCCGGCTGAGAGTGCTCAATGACTGGGATTGAAGCTCCTGAAGATGCGGTAATAGAAGGATTCTTAAATGTCATTTGATCAATCATTACTATCTTCCCGTTATGTGGAAATCATACAACGTGGAACAAGGAAGAAGCAATTACTTGCATACTATACATCCAATTCCTACCCAGCAAGAGATTATAGTCAACGGGTGCATTAACCACCTCAACCTCTATCGCAACGGTCTTCCCCCCCAAATGGACCTTAAGGGAAGGAAGGATTCCGTGCAGCTTAAAATATCTCCCACCAAACACAGTTAACATAGTCACTGATTTAGATAGCTCAGGAGAATGGAGACACTTCCAACAGAACAAAGACGTCACAGAAGCAGCAGCTCCCTCGTCAATCATAGTGCGCTTGACTGTCATACCAAGACATTCTACATGTACCAAAAGTGACACATAGTAGGGCAAGCGAGGCTGATGTCCTGCGGTTTCAAATTTGATCACTGAGGAAGAATCATCACCATTCACACCAAGAGCAGAAAGCAGCGCCTTCCTTTGCGAAGGACAACTCTGAAGCACTTCCAATGCAGACATCACACAAGGAGTGTGGCCCAAATCCTCAACAACTGAATAATTTTGGGTGGCTCGAGCATTTGGATTATGCCCCGAATGCTTAAGGACTCCCTTAGGAATGCAAAGTGCAGCCTTAGGTTTATTAGCAGGTTTCTCAATGCACAAACGAGTTCCTAGTGGATCAGGTTCTTTGCCTGGGCTGGGTTGTGAAAAACTATAATCTTTCGCACGAGTCACAACCTTGGCAGCATGAACCATGTTAATGCACCCACGACCACTACCCTCTGGTGGATCATCATCACTAGACTGGTCATGGTACTTCGAGTTCATATTTTGATTATGTGGTAAAGGGTTCGTTAGCACAGCTGGGCCTTGTGCTAAGAATCTCGAAGCTTCTTCAATCCGAGGGAACAAGTAAGTGAGGTGATCATCCTTACATAACTTGCAAGGGAATTTAAACTTACGTTTTGCTTGCTTGTTTGTTGTGGTACCCCAAAGCTGTATAATGTGGAAGGACTCGATCATAAGGTGCACGAACCAGTAACTGTACTGGGAATGGCCGACATGCAAAGTCAAGATAACTGAGGAATGGCCGACACAGGCTTCAACTTCCTTTGAACAAGAGCATAACGATGTATGGTGACTGAATGAAGGCAGCATATACTTGATATACAAACTGGGACTTCTCTGTGACATAGGAGTCATCAACAGAGGCTCCATAGGGACTGGAAGCTTAACTAGTCAGTCGACATAAACTCAGAGAAACGAGTACAGCTCCTAAAGTCAAACTATAACCCAACCAATGGATGTGATATACAGTGCTCTGTTCAAAGGCATTTGGATTATGCCTCAAACGCTTAAGGACTCCCTTAGGAATGCGAGGTGCAGCCTCAGGTTTATCCGCAGGTTTCTCAATACGCAAAGGGGTTCTTGGTGGATCAGGTTCTTTACCTGGGCTAGGTTGTGACAAACTATAATCTTTCGCACGACTCACAACCTTGGCAGCACAAACCATGTTAATGCACCCACGACCACTACCCTCTGGTGGATCATCATCACTAGACTGGTCATGGGACTTCGAGTTCATATTTTGATTATGCGGTAAAGGGTTCATTAGCACAGCTGGGCCTTGTGCTAAGAATCTCGAAGCTTCTTCAATTCGAGGGCACAAGTAAGTGAGGTGATCATCCTTACATAACTTGCAAGGGAATTTAACCTTAAATTTCTCTTGCTTGTCCCCCCCATCATTTCTACCGTTCTTGTCATTATGCTAGCTACTTGTAATTTAACCAATCTAACACGTAGTTAGCATATGAGTCAGCAAATCGATTATTATTTCTTGGAATGTGTATATATGTTATATTGTCAAATTCTCGTTCTAACAATATCACACGCAAGAACCTTCTCAATAACGTCGGATCTCTAACATGGTACACGTCGGATCTCTAACATGGTACAAACCATTGAGCTGTGACACTACTAACTCCGAATCAAGACGTACCTCAAGAGATAGAACGCCATGCGGAATGACATCCCGTAGAAGCTCAATAACGGTGATATATTCAGCAACATTGTTGGAAGATGGTCATAGACATACATCTCCTAAAGACAGTACCTGACCCATAGGAGTATAAATCACCCAAGCAGCAGAGGCTGAGCATTGAGTGTGACGGCTTGCACCATCCGTGAATCCTATGTAGGTGGAAGATTCCATTGACATCTACCAAAAGAAATGGAAACTAATCACAAACCCGATCACGATAAGAAAAGACCTAACCATGCAAAGCTGTACAATAATATACAACAAGCAGCCCTTGATAAATATCATGCATAGTATTTTTTGAGATAGAGCCCATTTCTAGGCTCTGCCAAAGCTGTGCCTATGTAATCAACTAACTCATAGGCACCCTTCTCTAATACACGCTTGACCACGTAAGGACCACGCCACATATGATTAAATTTCCCTTCCCCCAAGGGTTCTTTCGATTGATCCCACAAAAGGACCAAGTCTCCTTCACTAAACACTCTTGGACGGACAAACTTATCATATTGGACCTTAACGCGATGTTTATTAACCTCTAGAGCCACCAAGGCATCTCGACGTTGCTCATCAAGTCGCTCAAGGTGAACCAAATGCTCCTCCAAAGGTGAAGTGTCTGGTAAGAGTTCCACAGCTAGCTTCAATGAAGGAATCTCGCATTCAACCGACAATATTGACTCCACTCCCTGTACAAGCTGATTTGGAGAAAAACCATTGGCAGTCTTAACCACAGTTCGATATGCCCACAAAGCAGGATATAACATAATATGTCAATTCGTCTTTCTTTGTGCGATGGTTCATTGGAGAATGGATTTGAGTGATTTATTCACTGCCTCTACCTATCCATTCACTTGGGGGTAGTAAGAAGAGGAGTGCTCTTGCTTATACCCTAACTTGGATGCCAACTCTTCCATCATACAGTTCTGAAAGTGCGAGCCATGGTTAGTGACAAGCTCTTTCGGAATCCCGAACCGAGTAATGATTTGGTTGAATACAAAGTGAGCAGCTGTCTCACCGTTGGATTTTACTGTAGGCATAGCCTCATCCCATTTCGTGAAATAATCAACAGCTACTATAATGTGAGGGTGCCCCCCAGCCGAAGCTGGGTTGCAATCCATAAAATCGAGCCCCCACTTAGTGAAGGGACCGACAGTGATAATGGGATGTGACGGGGTAGGTTTCGAGTGCATATTACGTGTGAAAACCTAGCAAGGGTGGCACCTCTTGACCACATCAACATAATCTTTAAAGATTGACGGCCAGAAATAACCCGCTCTCAAAATATTTTGAGCTGTAGAAAGCCCAGATAAATGACCACCACACGCCCCTCCGTGGCAATCATTCAGCACAACCTCAGCCTCCTCATGAGTTAAACAACGTCGTAAAATGGAATCTACCGCACGACGGTACAAAGTATTGTCCACTATAAGGTAGTTCTTAGAGACGTGACGTAATCGTCATCGTTCATCTCATGAGAGCTGAGTAGGGGTTTTCCGTGTTTGTAGATATAATATGATATCCCCATACCATGGGTTTGACGTTGAGATTAAGAAGATGTATTCATCAACAAACGTATCTTCACAAACCAACTTCTCATCCTCACTCGGAAAATCTGATATAAGCTCTGCAAAAATTAACGACTTCTTCGACTTTGCCGAAACAAATTCAAGATCGAATTCTTGCAGAATGACAATCCATTTATTATACTTTCCCCCAATCATCCTTCGTGTGAGGACGAACTGAAACGGATTGACATGGGCCACAACCAAGGTCTGGCAAAGGAGAATATAATGTCTCAAATGCTGAACCGCATGTACGGTAGCTAAAGCAAGCTTCTCGACACGAGAATAATGAATCTCTGCGTCAATAAGGTTTTGGCTCAGATAATATATGACATGCTCTTGGAGCTCCTCATCCTCTTGAACCAAAACCATCGTCTCTAAGGACGCGACCACATATAATAGAAAATCACGGCTATAATCCGGAGGACTAATCACCGGGGCCGATGCTAGGGCTCGCTTGAGTGCATCGAAGGACTCCTAGGCTCGCTCATCCCACTCAAAGGGAGTATCCTTCTTCAAGAGACGCATGAAGCCTCTAGTCAAATTGGCAAAGTTGAAAAAAAATTTCGTAAGAAGTTTGCCATGCCTTGAAAACACTGAAGATGATGAATGTTCTTCGGGGGAGACAACTGTAGTATTGCCTCAACCTTCAAAGGGTCGACTCTTATACCCTCCTTCGAAACGATGAATCCTAATAAACGACCTGACTTCACGCAAAAGATGCACTTATGAGGATTTAATCTAACTGAATAGTGCCGGCATCTTTCGAATACCAATCTCAAGTGATAGGGATGACGCATTCTCATACAAGAATGAGCAGTGAGGTCATCCAAAAATACCTCAATAATATACTTGAGATCGTGGAAGATCAAGGTCATCACCCGCTGAAATGTAGCTATGGCATTTTTAAGGCCAAAAGGAATTTTTCCAATATGCAAACATTAGCCAAGGACAAATAAATAAAGTGTTTTGTTGGTCCTCAGGTTTAATCTGTATCTGATTGTACCTGGAAAAGCCATCCATGAAGGAGAACACTTCACTACCCACACACTCATCCAAAATCTAATCTATAAATGGTGTGGAGAAGTTATCCTTAGGACAGGCACGATTGAAATCCTAGAAATCAGTGCATATTCAGATCGCTCCCTTCTTCTTATCCACTGGAACGGGGTTTGAAACCCACTTCATCAAGGGAATGGGATAGATGAAACTGGCTTTCAACAGCTTCTCTATCTTTGCCTTAATGGCGGGTGCTTTCCTAGGATTCACGATGATTAAACGTTGTCGAACAGGCTTAGCGTTGGGGTAAGTATTAATCTCATGCTCGACAAACCGAGGGTCAATACCTGGCATCTCATCGTAAGACCAAGCAAAAATATCATGAAATTCCTTAAATAGCTCGTTATATTCCAGAATCTCAGCATGGGAACATTCCGCCCCAATATAGACATTCTCAATGGTGCCAGGATCGCGAGAGATGTTGATAGGAATCGTGGAAGATATGTTCGCCATGTTTCCATTAGCCATCAAACCAGGAGAGCTTAATGGAACCATAGGACTACCAACTCTCTAACTAAGAATCTCCCTATAATCCTCATGCTCCAAACGGTTAAGTAGTGGAAGGAAGTACGATCTATGATGAAGTTCCTCCCATGGTGGCTCAACTCCCGACATAGCCTCGATAATCGCTTCATCTGAAGGGAAAACCGTATCAAGGTAGTCGTGGGCATGAGAATACTGTACTGCCCATGCCTGCAGCACATAGGGGTCTTCCTCCTCCGTCCACGAAGAGGAAGAACAAGGCTCTGGAACACTCTTAAGATTAGCTTGATAAGCAATCATGGCTGCAGGAAATGGCACGCTCATCTCGACAGGCTCACTCGAAGTACTTGGTGTAGGAAGAATCCAAGGGTTTTCCATATGAGTCGTGCGAAAATATACCGAGGTCGTAGAAGTCGAATCCTCATCGTAACAAGATCCTATCATGAGGATCGGTGCAGGACAACTAAAGCTTCCCATAAGGGATGGATACATTCCTACACCCACACTCCTAGTTGCGGGCTTAGAGTGCTCAACGATCGGGATTGAAGCTCTCGAAGATGCGATAACAGAAGGATTCTTGAATTTCATTTGATCAATCGTTACTATCTTCCCCTTATGTGGAAAGCATACAACACGGAACAAGGAAGAAGCAATGGCTTCCATACTATACATCCAATTCCTACCCAGCAAGAGATTATAGTCAAGGGGCACATCAACCACCTCAACCTCTATCGCAACGGTCTTCCCCCCCAAACGGACCTTAAGGGAAGGAAAGATGCCATGCGGCTTAAAATATCTCCCATCAAACGCAGTTAACATAGTCGCTGATTTAGATAGCTCAGGAGAACTAAGACCCTTCCAACAGGAAAAATACATCACAGAAGCAGCAACGCCCTCGTCAATCACAGTGTGCTTGACGGTCATACCAAGACATTCTACGTGTACCAAAAGAGACACATAGTAGGGCAAGTGAGGTTGATGTCCTGCGGTTTCAAATTTGATCACTGAGGAAGAATCATCATCATTCACACCAAGAGCGGATAGCAACGCCTTCCTTTGCAAAGGACAACTCTAAAGCACTTCCAATGCAGACATTGCACAAGGAGTATGACCCAAATCCTCGACAACTGAATAATTCTGGGCAGCTCGGGCATTTGGATTATGCCCCGAATGCTTAAGGACTCCCTTAGGAATGCGAGGTGCAACCTCTGGTTTATCCGCAGGTTTCTCAATGCGCAAACGGGTTCCTGGTGGATCAGGTTCTTTGCCTGGGCTGGGTTGTGACGAACTATAATCTTTCGCACGAGTCACAACCTTAGCAGCACAGACCATGTCAATGCACCCACGACCACTACCCTCTGGTGGATCATCATCACTAGACTGGTCATGGGACTTTGAGTTCATATTTTGATTATGCGGTAAAGGGTTCATTAGCATAGCTGGGCCTTGTGCTAAGAATCTCAAAGCTTCTTCAATCCGAGGGCACAAGTAAGCGAGGTGATCATCCTTACATAACTTGCAAAGGAATTTAACCTTATGTTTCGCTTGCTTGTCCCCCCCAGCATTTCTACGTTTCTTTCCATTATTGTTAGCATTCTCATTCTTATTCCCACCCTTTCAATTATTATTCTTACCCTTTTTCCTATTTCGTCCGGGCTGCTGGTTACCCTTCTGGTCCGACGATTGCACAGAAAGTACATTCACCGTTTGGGCGGGTTGATATGAAGCCATAGCTTGTCCTGAAGTAGATTGGTTGAGTGATAACTGACTAACTTATTTTACAACCGAATCCATAGGTTTTGCACTTGCACAACCCACAATGCCATCGACGTGTGGTCCAGGTTTGACTTTGGGATCGAAACTGGAACGAGGAGCATTGGGAATAATCTCATACAACAAACCAGATTGAGCATAGATCAAGTCCAGTTCCTATGCCCTAAAAATTGCTTGTTCCTCATTCTGCAGTCTGGATGTGGAAACATCCTTCACGATATATGACAATGATGACTTGAGGAACCACTCGAGGAGGAACATCGGCGGTATAAAGGCTTTAATTAATATATTCCATCTACGCCACTGTTGAATATGATCAGAAATACGGGTGGCTTTATCTTGCCAAAATGTTGACAAGAGTTCAGTACCAACATCATAGCTCACTGGTAGCTGGAAGTGATTAAGAAAAGTCATCGCAAGGTCATCGAACAAAGCGAACGCTCCCTTAGGTAACTCTATATACCATTTCAGAGCAGGCCCTATGAGGGTGCGTTGAAATAGTCTCAAACGGACTGAGTCCTGATGTAACAAATTCAAAGAGCACCAAAGGTGAAACGTAGTAACGTGTTCGCTCGGATCCTCTCCCGGTTTTCCTTCGAACTTAGGTATGTCCGAAGGAAGCTTGGTAGGGACAGCCGACCAAGCCGGGTCATGAGCCACAGGATAGTTCATAAGTCTCTATAAGTCGGGAAGGTTAAGCGTCACGAGGAAAGGGAGCCTAGGATGATGAGGTCGATGGACCGCTCCCTAGTTCATATAGGGTTGATTACCACCATGGCGTTGGCCATAGTGTCCTCCTCCTGTCTGACCCATATAGGGTGGCGTGGAAGTACCATAGTATGGTGGACCTTGACTAGTAGGAGCTACAAAGCTATAATTAGGAGAGTAAGTAGGTTGTTGATACCCACCTCCATAAGGTCAAGAAACCTGTCCATACTGCGTCTCGTAATAAGGTCCATAGGTCATCGCATGCGATGCCCCATGAGACACTCCGTAGGTAGGAATATAAGCTCCGGAAGTAGGGATATACGCCCCGGAAGTAGTAAGCTAACCTCTAGAAGTGTGAACATAGCCTCCTGAAGCAGCGGGTGGTATGTGAACTTTAGACACAATCGTCCTAGTAGCCACAGTACAGACCTGATTCGTAGCCATATACCGACTCGAAGGACCATGTGAATAAGGTGGAGGCTGTACATTTGAAGAACTAGGAGCCGAGGACAAAGGAATCTGAGTAATAATATATGTACTATCGCCTATCGTCACTCGTCTCGGATCTGGTATCCTAATCGGATCGCTAACCTTAGACCTAGGAGGGAGATACGATGTAGCTTCCACCACTGGGATGGAAGGTGCAATGTGACTAGTGCTCCCAAACCTCTCTGCATGGTGAGGAATGAGAGTGCCCCCAGGCATAGTGTTAGGCTCAAAGTCGAATTCGACATGGAATGTCAAATCATGTGCAGGGAAACCAGACGTAGAATAAATACCGTAGCTAGTGCTGGCAGGTTCAAAATGAGTCTCGGCATCTTCCAGCATTCCATACTAGTAATGCGTCAACAGGGAAACAACCCTAGAGTGAGTAGGTCTATCGTGCAAGGTTCCTATCTCACAAATCACAGGACCAAACTCAGCTAGGTCAGGTGAAGGATTGTAAGTAGGAGTAAATTCCCCATCGTCTACACGAATGGGAGGAGGTGGTTCAGGAATATCCTCTGAATGGTCCCCCATGGTGTGTGAATCAGTATGTGACATAGTCCTCCTGGACTATCTAGGTCTCTCTCCCAAAGGAGGAGGAGAAGTAGAAGGCGGAAGTCCTACTAAACGACGATAACGACGAGGAACCGCACTCGAATCCAAAATGACTCAAAAAATAGCAAAGACTCTCTATTTACGTAAACCCTAGGCCAACTATCTTGCACAGAGCAATCACTAATAAAATCTAAAGCCAAATGCAAGCAAACAAGGGCTGGATAAGTGAGCTCCCGAATGAAGCAGGTATGTCTCACCTAGGAGAGGCTTGAGACTCCCATACACAACAAGCGGAGGTACGTAACCAATTATTGTGGCCCTCAGCTTCAACGCATAAAGCGACTGTGCTGTCTGACCCCATCCTAGCCGGGACACCCGCAAAATAACCTCTACAAGTACCCCCTCGATATCCTAGGTAAGCTCACTAAGGTCACCTCAATATAATCAATGCTCAGGTGGATAGTGGCAGGCGGTATTGACCGTATCGACAGGGTAGAAAATCCCGAAACTCTCGAAAAAGCCCCCAGATATGAATACAATCCTGGAAATATCTCTAGTGCTACTCAATTATGACTAGGGATCATCCCAATCAATAACCACTCACACTGCCTCGTGCTTAACTCCCGTTTGAGAGGAGGATCCTGAGAACAATGGTTATACCAAGGGTTTCACACACTCACCTGGACAGACACCTAGATGTTGTTGTTTAGTGATTTTGGAGAATTGAATTACAATCAACTATTCCAAGATCCTAAAACCTAAGCTTGTTGGTGCACCCTAGAAAAGAAAAGAGTGTAATTCATTTTAAGTTAGCGTTGATTTTAGTTGGCTTTATTACTCAAAAAAGGGATATGACCGTGCAACTAGTGGTGTTATGACGCAACATGAAGTAAAATGCACACCTAACAATCAATGCAAATGCATTTTGTCCATGAAAATAGGGTATGCTACTACATGAAATGCATAATTTTTCTTCAAATGATGAATGCAAATATTTCCTATATGAAGTCCTAACTAGTACTCCAAAGCAAATCTAGATCTAGTGCAAGTACAATTCAAAGTGCAAAATGCAATGCATGATGATAAGCAAATTTTTTTTGGATTTTTTGAAAATAAAAGAGATGCAAAAAGCAAAAGAATGATTCTACGACCCCTAGACTCTGCAAGCACACCCAAACAAAATTCAAGCAAAACACTAAGGTAAAAGAACTCTAATGCACTAATCTCAAACAAAAAATAAAAAATGCCATGACAAGAACTTTCCTAAAAAAAAAAAATTAGTAAAAAAAAAACGTTTCTGGTCAGAAACAGAGGTCTAAACAGACTCAGGAAGTGCTAAAGGAGACTCAACAACTATCAGAATTCACCGAGCAACCAATTATCTTCCATAAAAAGGAAAAAAGCAAGAGTATACGTGACTGTTCGCAGTAAACCCACGTGTATACGTGGAAATCGCAGAGGAAACCGCGTGTATACGCAACTGTAAATCAAAAACCCGCGTACAGGAAGAAAAGGTGCATAAAATCAAGGCAAACAGGCAGACTAAGACAAAATTCACACCAATCAGACTCTACCAGGCATACATGCCCCTAGACCCGACACAGAAACAAGAGAGAAAGAGCAATTCAAATACATTGAATCCCAAGAAATCAACCCCCAAAGGACAACTACTAGGAACTCCCCAGTGGAGTCGCCAATTCTGTTACAGAGAGAAATTCCTATGGCTTGGGGTACCACAACAAACAACTTGACTCCATAAATAAATCCTTTCCAATATGCAATAGAAATTAAATGTCTAACACTAAAGTATCAGACCTCGTACCTTATTCTGGATGGTTGAACTAGATCCCCGTTGAGCTTTCCAATCTTCATCTTGAATTGATATATTACTTCCTCAACAACAAGTAAACAATACAAGCATACTATATATCATGGTGTTAGATCTATTCTAGCATATATAATCAATAATGTAAAAGCATTTGACATATTCCCATGGATAAAACATTCATTCAAATACACATTATTGGACAGGAAAAGATATTTCTATTAATATAAATCAGAGATTACAAGATAGATACAACCTCTGACGGCACGTCTGCGAACCGGAGAAACTGAATCCCCCACTTGGGTCTCCACCACTTCAATCCTCCATCTCTCGATAGCAAGCTCACAAGCAAAAGGCAAGCTTGGGAAGAACACAAAAGTGCTCCAAGGGACAAAGGGATGCAGACTCAAGCATAAGTTCTGGCAACAATGGACTATAGTTTCTTTGCTCTCAATTCTCTCTTCTTGACTTCAATGTACCAAGGGGTTCCTTATATAGCTTTCAAAGGGATAATGAAAGGTCGAATCCGAGTGATCTCAAGGCATATGGAAGACCAGAAGTCAAATGAGTCGGATCCATGTCAAGAAAAACTCCAAAAGGATTTG
This sequence comes from Pseudotsuga menziesii, assembly GCA_001517045.1. Lineage (NCBI taxonomy): Eukaryota > Viridiplantae > Streptophyta > Pinopsida > Pinales > Pinaceae > Pseudotsuga > Pseudotsuga menziesii. The sequence goes on from LPNX011221579.1 coordinate 20,375, forward strand.
GATTATGCACACATCCCGATGTACGCGGTTTTAGTGGTCAAACCCACGTATGTACGTGCTTATAGGTTTAAAATCTGTGTATATCATTTTTCATATGTTTTTAGGGATGATCAAGGAAACATCAAAGGACAAAAAATGGTCCATGGGGTCTAAGGAGTCTGCAGAGGGACAGAGGAAGGCCATACAAAGTGTGATTCACCTAGAGTGGTGAAATCCGCTATAACAGATGCCCCCCAATGTGTGAGGTCAGAGGGCTCATATGATGGCCGAAATACATTATAAGTCCATCCTAGAAGTGGAGTGATGAAGGATCCCAAATGGAATACCAGCCACCCAATTAGCATAGTACAATAATACAACTCTGCATACAACTGCAAGTACATATAGCAATCCCAGATACATAAGAGTACAATGGCCATGAATAGGCATAATACATGATATCACATATGCGGTCATCGCCACGTACAATATAGATAGATCAAAATCTCCATGATGAAGATATAAAAAGTACCATGATCTTCATAATGGCTGAAGATATATAATAGATCAAGATCTCCATAGTGACTGGAAATATATGACATATACTGGAATCAAGTCACGAGAGCTGAAATCTCATGAACACTCGCACGATCAAGGAGGTAGCATATAAGAGATGCCACCAATCTGGTAAGTCTTCTACACAAACCGCTACGATTACATGTCCTACTATGCGAATAGAGGTGTCGAGGTCGAACATAGTAGTCCATCGTTTGATTACCAGTCATTAATGTATACCGTTAACAGATGCGAGATCACCCGCCAATAATGAAAATGGGAATCAAGGTACTAGAGTGCAAACTAACAAGTGTGAATAAATGTGTTGAGGTTGAACACTTGAGAGGATCCATAGATCAGGGGACATTGATGTATTCCCAAAAACTGTCGATGGCGAGAGAACCTGCCACTGATGACTGCAAGTCTCAAGGCACTCAAAAGGACTCTAGATTTCAATCCCAGAATAAATGATCTGAAGTCGATGGGATGAAATCCACTGGAAGGAGGGCATTAAGGCATCCCCCATCATCCAACATGAGGTACTCAGCAAAGATGTATAATGTGGAAGGACTCAATCATAAGGTGCACGAACCAGTAACTGTACCGGGAATGGCCTACATGCAAAGTCAAGATAACTGAGGAATGGCCGACACAGGATTCAACTTCCTTCGAACAAGATCATAATGGCATATGGTGAATGAATGAAGGTAGCATAGAATTGATATACAAAATGGGATATCTCTGTGACACAGGAGGCATCAATAGAGGCTCCATAGGGACTGGAAGCTTAACCATTCGGTGGAGATAAACTTAGATAAACGAGTACAGCTCCTAAAGTCAAACTATAACCCAACCAATGGATGTGATATATAGTGCTCTATTCGAAGGTGACACGACTCGACAGCTGCCAAAGATAACATCTTTCCTTGTCTGGCTTTTTCGTTTTTTGATTTTTTTTTTGGACTTTTTCAGTCATTTGAAAAGCTTGAAAAAAGAATAAACTAGCTTTATAGTTACAAACTAGGAGGAGATGAGTGTCACAAGGACAAACAAACTAGTTCCAAGCAGTGGAACATACCTATGCTCAATGCAAGGACACATGTGTAGGATATCGACACTCGGGGGAAAATCCCCTCCCAATAAAAAGGGAAATCAAGTTGCGAAGGATATAAAAAATGGCTCTGCATGGCTAGACATGAGACAAGCTCGGGCTATATGGCTGAAACACAATGTCAAGGGAGCTAGCATAAAGCTCAATAAGGCAGGCAAAGATCATCATAATGCATTCACAACTTGACATAAGGGAGTCTTGAGGGAAATAGGCCAGCATAAGATCAAGAGGAGTATGAGGCTCTTGCGAAATGTCATGGCAGTACTATACAACGGACTCCCACACCCTAAAGGATAAAACGTCGGCATGGGAACCAAATGCAAGTAAGGCGCTAACTAGGGTACCCATGTAAGGTGAAGCTCTACCACTCATAGCATGCCACTTCTAAAGCAACAAGAAGGTTCCGTGACATAATAGTGTGGGTTCATACCTAAGGTCATGGTGATATGGTCATAAGGTCATGCAAAATGCAAATGGTGGTGAACCTAATCTATATGCCAGTTTAGACATGATACCTGAGATCGACACGAAAGGGTCAATCCAATGGCTGAAACGGGATTGAAAAAGGTCTTCTACATCACAAGTTAGGTCAAAAATGGTCCAAAACGGTTAGAAAATGTCGAGACTATACGAAAGGAGGTAAAAAATCTCAAATATTTGAAATTTTTTCTATAAATAGTAAAAAATATAAATAATTTGAAACTTTTACCCATTTGAGCTCTGATTTTAAACTGCAAATTCCAGGAGATCCATTTGGCGGAATTCACAACCGTTTCTTCCAGGTATTTACTCATGCTCTCCTCTTGCATTTTGATATAATTTTTGTAAGTTTTCATTGTTAAATGAGGTTTTTAATCCATCCCAAATTGTGCGCTACGGCCCACGCGGATATCGAAGCATTTTCCGCATATAGGGATAGCTATACGCAGAAAAGGGGCTAAAAACCACGTACATACGCGGTTGTTTTCAAAACAATCGCGTATGAGGCCACGCATGTGATTTTACAAGAAACTAATAGATAATTTGGAAAATTCATTTGCAGGATGGTGCTAGAGAGGAGAGAGCGTGAGCACGGTGAAGTAGAGGAAGCAGTAAGGGCCGAATTAATGGCTCAACAAGCTTTACGTGCATGTGGACTCTACAAGTTTTGGTGTCTTGGTGGTTTGAGGGCCAAACCAAGACTGCTATAGATGCAGGTAGACTATTGGGATCCAGACTCGGAGTCCTTTCATATTGATGGGATGTGCCTCACCATAGAGGTGGAGGACATATACTCACTAGTACAAGTGATCAATTTTGCCACGGAAAAAACGTGGCAATATCCACGGAAAAGCATGGATATTGCCACGTCTAAGTGTTTTTTTTCCCGTGGCACTCATTTCGGTGCAATAGCGACGACCCGTTAATTGCGTGGCAAGAGCGACGGGAATACGTCGCAATTGCGACGGCCCTTCCTAGAATGAAAAATCCCAACCCCAATACCTGCGACGGTACGACGTCGCTATATCGACGAAAATACATCGCTATATCGACGGAAAGACGTCGCTATATCGACGGCAAGACGTCGCAAAGTTCCACGGCAAGCCGTCGATATAGCGACGCTATCTGTAGTTTTAAAAAAAAAAATATGGTCATAACCTATTGATGCTGACAGTCAAAGGTAAGTTTCAGAAGCTCCAGAGCCCACCTTTCTGGATTCACAATGCTCCATGCTGGGTGTCCATATCAATAAATGCTTGAAGCTTTAGTGCCCTTCTATAATACATCATACCTCGTACTACAAAAATTCATTTATATAATTTACCAGAATTTAAAATCCAAATCGAGATAATTTATAACTACTTCAATGAATCAAAATGATGAAATAGATTGAGGGAGAATTAGTACACAATAATACTTGTTCTGGAAAGTGTTTGGCCTCTTTGTGAAGCCCAATGGCGAAGATGAAGCACATTCTCTTCACTTCCCCATACTTCACTCTCCTTTTTACAATTTAAACGCTCCATAAAGTTATTCCATTCATCTGCTTAAAACAAGACATTATATTAATTTGATCCAGGCTAGCCAATAGTGTGTACTGCAAAGTAATGTAAAAAATATACAAAATAACTCAGCTAAGCAATAAACAAACCTGGATATATCTTTTGCAAATAAAAGATAATCGAAACTCCATCCTCATTTTCAAGCTCAAAATCACTTTTTGAATAAACAGTTTCCTCATGATAGTATGGAGTAAGAACACTATACAAATAGAAATAAAAAATGGAAATAAATCAGCAATGAAATATGAATATCACTAAATAGTTTCCCAATCTATGGGTCCAACACAACTTATTGTCAAATTCAATTCTAAGATGCAATTATATATATAAAAGCTACCTTAATAGGATTCATCGAAAATGTGTAATCCTGTGTTCATTGCTCATTTATATCTTGTTATATGCAAAAATGTTTGCATGTCAAAAACAGTGCATTGTGAAAGTCAAACTCTGAATTGGGTTAATTTAGCCCGCTTGAAAATACAGAACACATTGCTGACAATCCTAACATAAGGATTGTTGCCAATGTTGCCAGGCATTTGGCTAGTTCCATGCCAGCAGTTTCCCAGTTCAAATTCCATTGGGTTATACACACTAGTCTACACTGACAGGTTTGCTAAGGATGCCATGCAAGAATGTGGGGAAACATCCTTGGGTACTTTAGAATGTATAAACAAATTACAGCAATTTTATTAATAGAAAATCCCAAGATAGATATACAAACCTGAAAGAAAGCATTTTTCGGACTGTGGGTGCACAGGGCATATCCATAAACAATGAGTTTGTGAAAAATTCTATTCGTCTACGTGCTTCTAGATTCATAGGTACATCCATGGCAGATTCCTTCACTGTCAAAAGCAACTGAATCCTTTTTACATGTGGCATATCATAAAAGTGCAATTAGCACTGTTTGTGGCATATCGTAAAATTGCAATTGTGGCATATCACAGATGGCAAATTGCTTCACTGTCAAAAGCAACTGAAGCCAAACATTTGTGGCATATCACAGAAATGTAATTAGACTTAGAATATTTTCCTCAGATAACCTAAGATGCAAGTTAAATAAAACAGTAATTCTTATGAGATAAAAAATACACACCTGCTCAATCCATGGGTATGTTGCTGGTGGTGGAAAGACAACAGCAGGTTTGGGTTTTGTACCTGCAAACAGCTGTCTGTTTGTCTGGGGTGAATGAATGAAGTCATACCTTACATTGTTTGACTCTTTCCTATTCTGGCTAGACTCCAGAAGTTCTCTAACAGAAGCAAGAAATAATTAAATTAGAAAAATTGCTGATTACAGGCTCAACTTTAAGTTTGTTCCATATGCATTTGGTATATTAGATTTTTTTATTCTGTCCACATTCCACAATAAAACAATGACTACACTACTCACCTAATCTCATTAACCATCATATCACGTGTCACCACTTCTAGCAAATCTTGAAGCAACAATACCACACTGTCACACATCGATGCTTCACCTATTTTCTGCAATGTACAGTTGTTTTAGATATCCCTGTAAAGAGAATATGCAAGAAGTGTAAAAAGAAAAAGACAAAAGTGGAGGTGATTTCAATCTAAACTTACCAATATCTCTACAAGTTCCACAAATTTTCTGTAGATTATGGGCAAAGCGCTCATTCTGAAGTTGGCTAGAAGTGTATTTTTTGATATATTAGCCTCGACCTCCTTTATAATTATTTCTATTATCCTAATAAAAATAAGAAAATATTAGATACCCAAAATTCCATAAACCTTTAAGATATTTCAATTGCCTAAATATCTCTTGTGATAAAAAGCAGAGGAGAATTTCTTGTCATAAAAACAAATCAACGAAGATGGACAGAAAACACGTGCGAATTAGCACATATCCGTTTCCAGAGATCTATGTCTTTAGCTTTAAATTGAGCTACCATATCCAATGCTATGGGAATCTGCATTTGTGAAGCAGATTTCACATTTTCAGGAATAAGGAAAACACAATTTTTTTAATAAAATCATTAATAATTAAGGGACTGAGAACCTTGCTGGCAAGTAAAAATGGCGGCCATTGTATTAGCTTCAAGCTTGGATCTGATTAATATGGAACAAGTAAAAGGTCCATTTCTCTGCATACATGTCAATAACATGGTATTAATTGCAGGACTTTGGAAAGTATATGCATGACATGCATAAGAACATTTTTTACAAGGTAATATATAAAAATTATATATTGTTATATATTGTCCAATATTCAAATTTTATTGCCTATTGCTTATGAGGTCTTCCTCACGAAAACTAGAAATAACTTCATTCCACAGTTGTGCAAACTTGGCAGCTTCTGTCCTCCTACTTGGAGAAACCTGAATGGAAATGGTGGATATATAAGATTAGAGTCAATTTAGTAGAAAATGTTGTCGAAAGACAATATTTTGATCAAGTTCAAAGTGATTTTCTATGGAAGAAATGTAGAGCAAGTGTGAGATTTTGATTAACCTCTTCAAAACGCCGAGCAAGAGAAAATCCTTTACGTAGTGGCCTTTCACATGGCACTAAGTTAGCATTGAAAGCACCAGGTGAAGACTGAAATATTGATCTCAGCATGCTCAGAGTCCGAATCTGTGGTCAGAAGATAACAAAGAGACGTACATTCATATACTTCTATAAAGCCCAGAAACTTAACTGATATTTTCTTGCTGAAAATTCCAAATAAAAATTGTTTATTTGTCATCACAAGTTGAATATTCTTCCATAAGATTGTAACAACAATAGGTGTTAAATTGTCAATATGCAAAGTAGATAACAATAAAAAAATATGTTGCCAAAGATACCAAGATATATGCTGACTGAATTGTAAACGCATGATGTTACAGAGCTAGTTGCTGGTTAGACCGAGGAGGTTACTTTCAAGGCATGGGTCATGCAGAGGAGGGCCTCTTTCAGGCAGGTAGTGTCAGGATGCTGGCCAAAGTGATCTATTCCAAGGTTTGAAAATATTCTAAAACAAATGAGGACTAAAAGAGATACATGATCCGGGGCATAGTGCTTCCAACAAGATCAGAAGGATGCCTACAAAGATCGGAG
>LPNX011221599.1:0-84467 GCA_001517045.1 Pseudotsuga menziesii
GTTTTGTTCCATCCTGGAACCCACACCATCGCAGTGGCTTTTCATGCTCTCAGCCTCTTTCACTTTCACCGTGAATGCTGGACCAATCCTTCTTGGTCATGAAACTTAGTGTCTTCGGTCTATTCCAGACCTCTAAACCATGGAGTCTCTCCACATGGTTTGTCTCGGCTGCTAGGACTCCCCGTCTTACTAGCACCTTTTTCATTACCGCTCATTCCGAGCTTTCCAGGATAGTCACATGTCCACATGCACCCTTAGGATGCTCTCGTGTTCCTCGCTCCTAGCGATACCTATATCCAAGCATTGAATAAATTCACATGTTTAGTTTATTCACATCAGTTTTATCTCTATAACAAGAGCTTAAAACATCATAACCAAATCATATACACATGTATATTCATAAGCGAAATAATCCAATACTTATCTGTATTGTGTGTTTCCTCATTCGTCCACAGGATCCTACTTCACTTTGCAAGCCTTGGGATCACCTATGGACTTAGATGTTAGGTCAGCATGCAGGCTTCTCCTCAACACCAAATAATTAATGTCCAGCCAGTACACAATCATGTCGACTGGGCTTGGAACTTTATCATGACCATTTCCAGGTCTAGGATCTACTATGGATCCTCAGGCATATAACAGCCCAACATACACTTATACCAACATACACTTATATCAACAATAACCCTTACTCCGCAACCCATCACAACAACCATTTACCATTTACCTTTACCCTGTCAACACAAGCAACACAAGCAATACAAGCAAACTCATCAGCGTTATTGCTCAAAAACTGTAATCACATTTCTCATCATTCACTATCAAGTATTGAGACACCAGGAGTGCGCCCACTCCCTAGGGTGTAATCAATATTGAAAACCCTTTTTCATGATCTGACATCAGGAAAGTGTGCACCCCTTTCCGATGTGTGCCATGTAGGTCCTATTCATACTCAAGCAATTGGCCATAATGGATATTAAATCAAAACTTGTTCTGCATATGGAATTTAATAATTAACATGCATATTCATAGCAAGGGTTACATAACACTTATCCATTTGTCGTCACTGTATGCCTTTGTTAAGGAGGAATGGAGGCTCCTTCCCTGAGTTAACAGTCCCTCAGTTAGCCACCCCAACTCCTTTTTACATTTCACATTCACATATGTCTTACTGACATAACCCATACCATCTCACTCATGTTATCACCAAACATGCAGTGCAGATGAGACATTTTCAAAATGTCCAATGGTGTTTCACCCGAAACCCATTTCCAAGATAAGGGAAAACCTTCCCATGAAGTTTGAATTCTGCAGGCCATCACACATGGTCTTCCTGCAGTATGTATCCCTGACACATTCATCAAATAGTCAAACAGTCAATCATTGTCTGATACTACAATCCCAATTGATTGTTCCATAACCAAGCAATGACATTGGTAATCAAATTCATTAGAAATTTGCAATTCTGTCTACTATAGAAATTGACTTGTTTAATTGTGGGTTTCTTGTAAGCAGCACTACTATGCCCATTATAATTTTATGCTTACTATCATAACATGAATACCCACTTACCATGCGTCCCTCCTGACACAATCTCATACAAGCCAACAATGATTAGTAGTCGTTAGCAATTCCTAAATCCAAAATCCACAATTCAAATTTGACAACCCATTAAGCATGCCAACTACTTTTACAACCATGAGACTCTTCTCATAAAGTTTGGCTCTTTCATATGGTAGATTCTGGCATTGGTCAGGGTCTTACCTCACACTACCATGCTAGAAATAATCTACCTGAAACCTGAGCTTCAATCAACCAAACACAATCTTATGCAAGCCAACAGTGGCTAGTGGTTGTCAGCAATTTCTCAAATTTGAAATTCACAATTCCAATTTAATAAGATTTTTCACATGGTAGATTCTGGCATTGGTCAGGGTCTTACCTCTCACTTCCATGCTCAAAATAATCTACCTAAAACATAAGCTTCAATCAACCAAACACTTGGTAAGTCCGGATGCATATAACCTTTTCATTGCTACAACCATCACTGAAGCATTTTCAGAATTTATAAAATTCAAATGCTTCCAGCTATTAGTCACATCAATATTATCAAAGCTCATTTACTTTATGCAATCATTATCATATTAACATTGCAAGGTATAGTCATATCGTTCATGCAATTAAATGAAGTGTTTAGATACTCCTTACGTCACAGGCGTATCATTCATACCACCTTGCTCTTCCGCAGAGCATTTCTAGGGGCCAATTGATCATGACTATCCTGCATTCATAACAACCTTTGAAACAGCTCCAGAATTATCATTAATTCATCATTTCAGTCATTAGTTATTCATAATATCACATGCATTCATCTCAATGCATTCAATATACCATGCATGGCCTAACCATGCCCACTTCATATAATATGCATTACTATAATCAATGTCATCAACATATATAGACATGGAACCTTCCAATATTCACATGGTATGAGGTCTCTTACCTATACCAATCCATGGAATTTGTCATAAGCAAACTCTTACCTGCATGGGTCTTACTTACACCCTTGACATGGCCAATTTGGTTGGTCCTTTGCAGGAGATTGCAGGATTGGCTCACCAACTTTTATCCTGGACTTGTTTCTTTACCCCTTCTCCATAAGGTTGCTGGTCTCACTCATCAGCATCAGCAACATATTCATCTGGGTCCATGTCATCGTTGGTTTTCCCACTAATGTCAACATCAAAGCAATGATTATCATTAGTGGTTCATACAAAACATATCCTTATACATTTCATGCATCAAACTTAGGAAATGTAACATATTTAGCAAGACAGGGTTTTAAGGAAAACTTCCCTTTTTCAAATCCCTCATCCTTGCATGGAATTCCTTTTTCACACAACAGCTGGTTGACTTCATAGTCCTTGCTACCCCTGGGCATGCAACTGTCCAGATTTGTCCATTTGATAGTAGCGGCCATCACTAGCACTTTGCTGCTTCATGCTCAGATTCTGGTCACTTATCCTTGTTCCCTACGGGATAAGATTTCCAACACCTACCCCCATGCTTCATTTCGGCCTCGGGTGTGAAAACCACACCACTTCTAAGAATGAAGACTTTCACCAAATCTTTGCATTTTTACACACCGTTGCATTTGGACTGGGGCCAACTTCAGCCAACTATAAATCACAGAAAACAGCTGAAAATCCCACTTTGAAAATCCAAAATTTCCTTTGTCAAAATCGGGTCTCATATCCACTAATCATTCCGCAGAATCAGCTCTTGGAACCACTAATTCTTCCGCAGAATCGTCTCTTGGAACCACTATTTCTTCCGCAGGATCGGCTCTCGGAACCACTAATTCTTTCTACGTTTCACCGGTCTCTCACGTCGGAAGACTTAGTTCTTTCGCTTCCGCAACGGCAGCTCACGAAACACTTTCTTCTTCTGATCGGCGTCGGTAGTCGGGGAACTTACACATCGAATGCCTAATTGTTCTTCCATCCGTAACGGCGTCACGCAAAACCCTATCTTCTTCCGGCGTCAGCGCTCTTTCCACATCGGAAGCTTCGTGCTTTTGGATTCCGCAATGGCGGCATGCCAAACAACTATTTCTTTTGGTCCGCGCTAAATTACTTAGGGAAATTTTTAACTTTCGGCGTCAGCGATCGAAGGACTTTTCCGTCGGGTGTGTAGTTACTTTTCCATCCGCAGCGGCGGAAGTCCTTACCACTAGCTCTTCCGCTACGTTGGAAGTCAACTTCATTAACTCTTCCGCAGCGGTGGAAGTCCACTTCGCTAACTCTTCCGCAATGGCGGAAGTATTTCTTGTTAGTGGCCCGACCGCTCAACACTCAGACGAATTTCTCACATTTCCCTCCGTCGGCAATCAGATCACTACCGCGTCAGTGATTTAGTCCCTTCGACAGCCGCAACGGTGGACTGTCAAACGCTAAATCCTTCCGCCCCATCGGAAGTCTGAACCACTAAGTGTTTCGACTGTCAACACTTAGGCGATTTTCTTGAAGTTTGTTGCTGTTTTGTTGGACATAGAAGGTTTACCTTCTATCACTGCATCTTCTTGGCCCATAGAGGCCCATTGTTGCAACCTCACTCTGATACCATACTGTCACGTCCCCATCCCTCAGACCGGCGAAGAGGATGCGACGAACACCACGAACAGCCGGGCCAACAGCCCCATGAAGATAAACAAAAGAGATCAATGCTAAAATTAAAGAAACTTAAACATAACAGGAATGCTAAACATACAAGCATACACAGATGCATAACAGGATGCACAATCCATCATTTTACATGCACAGTTACTCAATGCATAATTCTTTAATCATACAGCGGAAGCAAACATACATTCCAGCATTCACATGTTCATCATAATTCACAAAACAATAGATACATTTGCAGAGATGAATTAGTAGGAGTGCTTATCCTTTAATGAAGAACTTGCCCACAACTAGCTACGTCGCTGCAACGTTCCACCCAACCATAGGCCAGCATGCTCATCAATCTCTCAGCAACGCTGCCACCCCCGAGCTGGGCATGATTCCTCCAAGGATAGGGGTCAAGGAAGGCTTACACATAGCCAGGGGACACAATAGAAACCAACACAGCTGGGTTTACCAAGCCATCAACAAACCGGCCAAGCCAGCATAGTTCGAAGACCAACCACTGCATACACGCAGCCAAACAATCCCTTCACAGCCTTGTGAAGAAGGAAAAGACAACCGGAAACAGTCCCAAACAGAAGATAACACACAGACCAAGTCCACAAGGCAACATAGAGTTGTTCTTGGCCCTAACATGGCCAAAACAACTCAGTTGCAACCCAAAACCAAGGTACTTCCGCAGCCACAAACACACAATGAACGATGGCTACGTTACACAGTCCCAAACCAGTGAAGAAGGAACCATACAAGCACAGTCCGGATTGTAAGGAAGACAGACTCTCAACAGCACTCCGAAATCGTGGGAAGAATCACAGCAACCCAAATAGTGGGTGAAACATCAGCATACCTGAATCACGGGTTAAACTAACAGCAAGTAGAAAACATGGATTAAATCCACGGCTACGACACATACCAGTGGAAATCGTTCCCTGGAGGCTGTTTCACCTGCTCGTTCCGTTCATAATCAGAAAGATCCGCGACTGGTGTGTGAGGAGCACAGAACAGGAATCTTAGCCTGCGCGAGGATGAACAACATGTCTCTCTGCGTGAGGTGAACAGACAATGGTCTAGGCACGCGGATGGACAGGCCAACGGTGCACTAGAGGAAGCCGAACCCGTCTCTGCGTGAGACATAAACAAACCAAGTCCTGCGTGAGGATTAACAGCACCGACCTCTTCGTGAGGAAGATGGACAGACACCCCTCAGCACGCGGATGACCAGACCAGAATGGAAGAACGAACCGACAACCGTGAGGACGCGTAGCAGTGGGAGAGTGGAGTGAATGCAGTCATGGGTGGAGTGGGCGTGTGGGCAAAGGACTGACAGCCCTACCACCCCACTCCCAAGGGCAATAACTGCCCCTACCACTAGCAGCCATTATCCATGAGGGTGGTTGGGTAAAACAATAAAGAGGTTGACAAGGGAAGATGGAAAAACAAAACAAGGTGGTAACACATGGGTTTTCCCCCCAAAGACCAAGGTTTGACATCCCCCCCCCACCCCTTATCCTTTGGAACCATGCCCTTTTCATTCAACGTTGCATTGCCATAGCTGGTTGTGGTTTTAGTTTTATTTGATGTGTGTGTTTACATGATGCCGAATTATAATGTGCCAGATAGCATGACATACCATCGACAACTACCCCTATTGCCGAAACATACACGACCAAATCGATGGTGGGGCTTTTGCCTTGAGCTCCTCACCATGATTAATTACATTTTATACATCATGCAAACGGGGTCAAAACCGGGGGTGTGACATCTTCTAATTCTTCATATCTGGGAACTGGGAGGCAAAGTGTCATTTATTGTGCCAGATAAAACAATTGACCTTGGACATGTCAAGGTTCTTCTTACCACCCTTCTTTTTCTTTTCCTTACCCTTGCTCTTCACTTCTAGGGATATAACCTCTTCATCCACAATTTGTGGGGAACTATTGGATGAACTTGAACCTTGACCCATGCAGGTCTCTTCCTGCACAAAATCATCCTACAACCTCTTGCAATCAGGTAGCTTCTCCCTAGACACACCACCTTTGAAAAAGGCACACCACTGCTTAGAAAAGCCATTGAGAGATATTTGAACTATCTCATCATCCTCAATATTAGAGCCAATTGCTCCAAGCTTGTCTTTGATCTATGTGAACCTTGTGAGATAAGGCACCACTCCTTTACCATTGGCCATCTTGGTACTCTACATCCTCTCTTGCAACACCATCTTCCAGTTTTTTTTCTTGCTTTGGTAAATTCCTTCCAAATCCTTCCACATTTCTAATGCAGTATTCTTCCCCAAAAGGTGAGGGACTATGTTGTCCTTCACCCCATCCAAGATGATCAACATATCTCTAGAGTCTAACTCCCTCCAAGTTACCAACTCTGTCGGATCTGTGGGCGCAACCTTTGTGGAGTCAATGTGCTCCTCTGCATCACTGACATCTAGGATCATTGTGGTCCTTTCTTTCCAAGTAGGAAAGTTCTAAGCCCCTTGGAGTCTGTACTCAACTCTCAACTGCACAACCATAGTGAAGTGTATCTGTCAAACCCTAGATCTAGACTCTAGGATTGTGTCTTCAATAGATATGCCCCTGATCTATCAATATTGCTGCAGTTTCTTAGATTTATCTCAACTGAGCTTTGATACCATGTAAATTTTCGTTTAAAATTCAAACTAGGGATTAATAGTATATTTAATTGTTACTGAAAACCACACATGAATTTATGTTACTAGTATTGTATCAGAAAGTAAATCCTCATAAACATCCACAACATCACATAAATATAGACAGAGTGTTTTGGGTATGGAAACCCCCGGATAAAACCCAAGATGGGAAAACCGATGTAGCAGTTAGCTATGAAATTTTATTAGGAAAATATGGAACATAACTACAATCTATCAATTTAATCCACCCAACTTGGCAAAACGATCCTCCGCAAAATCACTAGGAAAACCCAGCAATAAGCCACAACCCCTGCACAGTGGTATGACCCATGTATTAGCAATACAGATCCGTGCAGGATGACATTAGTAGTACAAAAACCGTACGATAGTTGTACATTCCTCCTCTATTGCTGTACAGTCCTCCCTCCATGTGATTTGCGTGGTCTAACGCTCTGCCTGGTAGTTCTGTGAATCTCCCAGTTGAGTGTTCCTCCATCTTCTTAGTAATTTTCTCTATCTATATCTCTCTTGTGTATGTGTCCTCTCCACCAAATCTCCTTTTCACTCAATGGCTAAACGAAAACCCTAACCCTTACTATGGATCAATGGATGTGATCCTCTGGTGAGATCAATGGCCAATAATAGATTAGCCATCACTTAAATTATTTAACTTTTCACTTTATAAAATTGATTCCATTAAGTCAATACATTTGTATTCATGTTTAATGTCTTCCTAGCATGCACATACACATGCAATGCTAAAAGACCTTCCTTGTTGCCACTTTCTAACATCAAATTGAACAAACTAAAAACTATACTTGAATCACAGTTAATGTTCTCTCTCTTGAACATATCTATTTGCCAACTCCAAAGACCAATAGCTTTTCCATCCAAAATTATGTAGGGATAACTTCGCTCCCCGAAGCCCCTGAGTTGTTGTATGAGCTCACAACATTACCAAATGCAATAATAGAGAGATCACAAGCAATCTTAGGAAGATAATTTTTTCTTCCTCTCAACACCACTCAAGTCTAAATCAACCAATGAAGCTAACCTAGATATCTAATTCATAAATTCAAGTTCCATTCCAACAACATCTAGCTTCTCTCCCTTTCTCCTTCCACTACCACGGGGGTCTTATGTATTTATAGCTATCAGAGGGGTGACGCTTCACCTTCTCATGCATTTTTATTATAAATTGAAATATTTTGTATTGTTCACCACCCTCCCCTAAGGTGGCAATCACACATCTATATTTTTAGTTAATCAGTTGATTGTCCTAATATTCACCACGCCCATGTGCCATTTTTAGCTAACTTCTTGTTATTCATTATTTCACATAGATATGACACTAGGATGTGATTTACTATTGACATATAGTGCTCGACTATAAAATAAAGAGCTTGGCGCTCAAGTTATCCATTCGTGGAATTGACACTTAACTAGTAGCAACTCCTAAGGTATGTAATTACATCATCAATTTTTTGGCATTGTCCTTTCTAAAATTGTTTATATTACAAAATGGTTAACTAACCTACACAACTTTCTAATAGGTTATTTTTAACATCCACATCCCTTAATTGCAACAAGAAGTGGAATATGCAATTGATCAAATTTTATACATACACATAGCAATACTTAGCTAAGAGGGCAATTCAACCATAAACCCAAAAATAATAATAAAAAATTGTTGGAAATACCAGCATAATTTGAACATTAAAAATAACATGTATAAACCACTGAAGTATTCGTCATTGTGATAGTTAACATACTTCCATTGGTAGAATTTCGCTCCCAATGATTTGGATAAGATTATTGGAATTACCAACCACACTTGTCGAGGTTTTAACAATGCAATGATCATACCCAAGGTGCATATTAACATTTACAATCACCCAATGGGAATAATTAATAATTTATACAAATTCCCACTACCACATCTCGTAAACCAATAGAGATTGGTAGGAAGAGTAGGGTCACAATTTCACCAACACTTGCAAATTTTTTACATAGTTGTACTCTCAATATGGAATACATATATCCATCATAGATATTGCATATAACACTTAAAAAGGGATGTGTATCTAAAATCCATATCTACAACAAGATATGCTTATAAGCATCCATTTCATAGAATTTTCCCAATGCAATCTATGAGATAAAATCATCCAAACTATGGGAAATTTAAGAAATTCACAAAATTAAGCATAACTTAAAACCCTACTTAACATGATGACTCTAGACATGTATACAAAAGAAATTACGGATTTCACTTGGTTTCCAAAAGAAACAATAAGAATGATAACAAAAATTTACTGAAAATGTTTATGATTCTTCCACTATATATTGTTTACAAAAATGCATCATGGTCAAGGAAAACATAATTTGATCCTACACAAAATATTCAAACTTTTTTCTTTCACAAAATCATCTAAGCACTATAAAACTATGCCCAAAAGTTTAAAACGGATTTTGTGTGCTAAATCAATATAGGGGTTTCAATAAACAATCCACTATTCACTAGGAACTCAAAAGAGTCCAACATAATTATTTACATAAAAATGCCAAAATCTAGATATGATAGACATATACGCTTCCATCTCTACCCAAATTCACGAGCTCTTTGGTATGAATGTTTCACAATGGGTAGAATTTTATAGTTGGGGATTCATATTCTCATAAGGACAAATCTATTAGTAGAGAGAGTTTGGACATGCAAAGACGTATTTTAAAGGTAATTCGGACACTAAGTCAATTGTCCAAAAGGAAATTTGTTGGGAAACAAACTACTAGAATAAGAGGAATTTCATAGTAAAAATTCAGAAAACCAAAGAATGACTCTAGAAACGAAAATAAACCTAAGTGAATCCCTAAGCCATTTGAAGTGAAACCCACCCTTAGTTGTACCAAGGTGCACTATAAAAGAAACTAAGTAAGGTTTGGCCACATGAAGAAAAATAAATATTACCACAACATTGCAAGCATAAACAAACATGAAATCTCTTTAGAGTTAATGGGTGTAGGAATTCACCAACCTAAGGCACATATAAAAAACCCAAAAAATGTCCCTTTCATATTCAAGATCTAAGACACACATTTATTTTTTTGTTTTTGAGAATTAGATTAATTACCTTGACTTGAGATAAATAAATTACAACTGACACAATGCATGCAATTAATAGTATCCATGGCGCTAAGGGCTCATCCAAGTCCAATTAAACATTTCCAAAATAAATTTTACAAGCATTCAACATACTATGTAGGCATCTTAGTCGCTTGAATCATGCAACAATACTAATTCATGAAGAATGAGATCTCGCTCCTCTTCAGTTTGTCCTTCGAATAATATCACTGGAACCATACATTCTTATTATCAAGAAGAACTAAAATCAATTTTCTATTAATCTCATGTTAATTATCTAAGTTCCATCCAAATAAGGGATTTGATCTCTAATGTACTATTCTTTTAATCATCACAAGCCAACCAAGTTTCAAGAAAGTCATAGATCAAGTTCATTTATAATATTAATTGTTAACCTTGTCACCCACTTGACAAGAGTTTAGAGAAATACATGGATCCAATCCTCACAAGTTATCTAAATAATATAGTTAACTACAAATCAACAAATGTTAAATAGTGATCTATACAACTGATAAAATTGGCAAGAAGACTATTCTATATTTTCATGACAGGACTATATGAAATCTCCTTTAAATGTGATAGAATTAATTCTCCTTAAGTGAATAGGAAAAATAGACCATCAACTCTTCCCAAGAAAATTGTCACAATTTTAAGCATTC
Organism: Pseudotsuga menziesii; assembly: GCA_001517045.1. Lineage (NCBI taxonomy): Eukaryota > Viridiplantae > Streptophyta > Pinopsida > Pinales > Pinaceae > Pseudotsuga > Pseudotsuga menziesii. The sequence continues at coordinate 10,645 of LPNX011221599.1, forward strand.
CAAAAATCAACTTAATTTGCATTAATAAAGCACATACAAAAAATAAAAATTAAAAAAAAGAGTATAATGGCTAGTTCTTACTTACTATTTTGTCCCAGTGAATGAAACGATTCCAACCAGTTCATATTACCGAATGGTGTTCACTATACAAACCATAGTTTTATTCATGTTATAAATATTTATTCCACTTAATACCAAGTACACACAATCAACCCTTCTTAATCATGTCCATGAGATTTGATCAAAATAGTTTCTTCACTATAGGAATAATTACTTAATGCATGGATATATGGTAGTATGGATTCCACACCCAAACAAAGAAAAAAAAATCCTCCAAACTTTCCTTAAGACGATTTCCACAACCATCTAAACATTCAAATAATATAAGCCTCTACTTAGTCGGGAATACCCCAACCTAGTATTTGAGTGATTTCCAATTGTCTGACAAAAAACACCAGCCCAAAATGCATAATTAATAAGCACACAAACTCAAATCAGAGAAGTCGTATGAATTCCATTCTTAATCATTAAGAATATACTCACAAATCTTATTTAAACTCTTTAATCTAATGTCATGCATTACTTGTGAACATACATTCACAGTTAAAAGTGGCATGCCTCAAGATAACTCACATTAAGTTCCATCTAGTGTAAATAATTAAGGAGTCAAAATTAACATGATGAACTCAATCATCAAATTAATTACATCCCGGCCTCGTACTCATAGACATGACCAATGCACACATACTAAGTCATCATACCATAACCCATATTAAGTCATGATTTTTGTTGGTATGTGTGATTTTAGGCAGTAAAGATAGCTATGTAATCCATAACATTGATAATGTCACATTAACGATATAAGTGACTCCAAAATATATCCATCACCCATTCAATCCATTGACGAACTCGAGTTTAACCCCAATTACTCAAACATGTCCATTCATAACATCTCTTTAAGTTCTTTAACGTAATTCAAACAATTATCTCAACACAAATACCAAGAATGTAAGAAAATATTCCTTCTTCCAACAAGTTTCTAAATTACTTAATCTAATAGTCATTGAAATAATAGCACATGCAACCAACATGCATTCAAGTCAACATACACAACCATTCAACATGAATGCAAAATCAACATTTGTAGACTAGTCTACCCATAACCATGTAGTCCCATTAGGCCCTTGTGTTGTGGCTCACTCTGATACCATATGTAAGGTCCCACCTTACCAACTTAACAAAACATAAAGAAACCAAGGTCCCATTGGACATTTAAGACTCAAAATAGAAAATTTTAAGTATGATTAAAGTCATCTAACATGTTTAATTATAATCATATAGGTGTTAAGATAATTATAATATCATAAAGACTAGTTTTTCAAACGATTTAGATATGTTGTCATTTCCACAACAATAAATTAACATAAGAAATAAGGAACAAACACGAGGAAGAATTCCCTTCATGCTTGGGTTCAATTACTCATAAATATTTTTATATTGTATGCAACCAAGCATATGAGCAACGAGCATGGAAACAATCTTTGCAATAATATAATATTGTTGATTAAAATAATACTTTGACAAATACCATGATTTATATATAAATATGGGAAAATGTGAACATTTTGGTCGTTAAGACCTTTGATTAAACACTTTAAATGCATGATAATACATCCATTGAGAAATTTAATGAAACACTTTGTATGTACATGAATGGTACAACCATTGAGACATTTAATCAAACACTTTGCATGCATGAAAGTTACAACCATCGAGACATTTAGTCAAACACTTTGCATGCATAAAAAATATAACCATTGAGGCATTAAATCAAACATTTTGTAGACATTAAATATATAGGCTTTTATACTACCATAATTCAATGAGGTGTTTGGTAATGATTTGCAAAATTTCATAGTCAGACCCAGGACAATCCCCATAGGGTGCTTGGGGAATTTAGAAAACTATCCCAATCACAAAACCCGATTTTTAAAACACTGGTTTTGAATGCAAATCGGGGTTCTAATCCTTTATGGTACAATATATACCCCCTGAGCTTTCTCTAAAACACAACAAAATGGTCTCAAAACTTGATTTTTCTGAAACCCAACATAATTAAAACCTCTAAGGGTTATTTCGTAGTTTGTTAAACGCATTACATATAAAGTAGCCATTACAACCACAAATAACATAATATCATCTAGAATTTCAAAATTATATATCTAATCTTTTCAAATACCACTCGTAGTGATAATACATACTATGGACAAAACTCCTTTCATAAGCATAAATTAAACACAACAAATAACAATTTTGATGAACCTTCTTACATGTACTCACTAAATACTTTTTCTTCTTTCAAGGAGAAATATGTAGAATAAGGAAAATAATAGAAGGAAGAAAGATGAATTTTAGGTCCCGCAATAGATTATTTTCCTTTAATCCCTACATAAATGCCATATAAACCATCTATTTAGTTGAAATGTTAGCTGAAATGAAATGTACCAATTAATACTCTACAATTAACCAAAAATTTATAATGTTCTTAGCCAGCAACTTCGTTTAATTTTTAAGGAAATCAGAAATTATTTCAAAGATATGAATAACACAATGCATCAAATTGAACAAACTAAAAATTATACCTTAAACTCTGTTGATTTGTTCTCTCTCAAACAACTCCACTTGCCAACTCCAAACACCAATCAATTTTCCACCCAACCTTATGTAGGGATAATTTTTTTCTATGAAACCCTCGAGCTGAGCTTACAACTACCATACCTAATGACATAATAAAGAGATTGCATGCAATCTTAGGAAGATAATTTTCTCTTCCTCTCAACACCACTCGAGTCTAAATCAACCTGCTAAGCAAACCCATTTAGTTCAGAAATTCCAGAGCCAATTCAACACCATCTAGTTTCTCTCCCCTTCTCCCTCTATATCATGGGCGTCCTTATGTATTTATATCCTTGAGAGGGGTGACACTTCACCTTCTCATACAATTTTTTATATGAATTGAGATATTTTGTATTATTCACCACCATCCCCTAAGGTGACAATCCCATTTTTTTTGTTTTTTGTTAATTAACTAATTATCCTAAAATTCACCACCCCTATGTGTTAGTTTTAGGTAATTTCATATTATTCATTATTCATAATAAAATATTTCACCTTTTTTAATTAAAATAATAATAAAGTTAAAAGCCCCTAAAAAGTGGGTAAATTTTGGAGTTAACTTAATTCAAGGTTTAACCTAGGTGGGATTACCTAGTTGATTTATGCCCTTGAGTAATGCTTTTCTATTGGATAATGGAGATTGAAAACCCCTATTTTGTATCTCTCCAAACTTATTAGGACTCCACACCCTACCCTTGTACATAGGACTCCACATCGTAGTAGATTTAGGACTCTACACCGTGATAAAGATCTAAGACTTCATGCAATGATATTTTAAATATTTAGGACTCTAATCCCTAATATTTTCCATAGACATGATAATTCATGTCTTAATCTCTCATGGATTCAAGAAATCACACCCTTCCCTTCATGACTTCTCATCTATTCTTCCACAAAATTATGTGTTTCCCTCAGGGTACTAGTTGTGAGCTCATATCCATTTGATGGTGTTGTTTACCTAGACCTCCACACATCATACTGTCGTAGACTAAGAGCACCAATTAAAATTCATAATGCATTATCTTAATCACATTTTACCCAAATGTGTACATGACCTCCTTGGTCATTTTACTCTACCGAAATGGCTTCCACAGTCATATATGATCCAAGCATCCTCGTTGAGAAGTAACTAAGTTTCCTCCTAAATCATAATCATTAATCATATAAATCATGTATCATCAACAAGATCATAATCAACTATATGTTCCACAGAACAATGATCATCCCTACGTCACAACCATATATCACAATCCATGTCATTAATCAGATTTAGAAAAAGAAACATGCATATAACATGTTCTTAATCAATATTGATCTAATACACATAATCAAAGATATAATCATCCATAATAAAAAATGCAATCATGTATATAATATATGCATATATATCAACATACACTAGTCAATTGACCCAACCATGTCCATAACATATAAGTATATCATACAAAATCCATAAATAATCATTATCCTTAGGTGTCACAAAACTACACTATCCACGATGGGACACTACACCATCACTCATATTTTTTATCCAAGTTCAAGAATATGGAGGTCTATCATGAAATCCTTGTTTGTATATTGTATATTGATTGGTTCCAATTCCATATTATTACACATGATGTGTTTGCAAAAGGTAATTGATCAACATTTTGAGAATGAAACCCATCAATATCTCCATGGATCCCAGCATAGTCAAGAAAATTCTCATTGGCGCTGATTCTTCTTCCCAAGAAATTGAGGTGTACACATCCCCTTTTAAATTATTCCGAGACATTTTTTAATGGTCCTATTAAGAAAAATTCCCATCATCAATGCTTGGATAGTCAAACATGAAATTAAAACTTATGTTAATGTCAAACTAGTTTAGCAAATTATTAGCTTGGTTAACTTGAGGAAAAAGCAGTTGTTATCAAGGTAGAGGTGGAGAATTTACTATGTGTTGGATTCATATATGCTATCCCCTTGATGGAATATATATCCAATCATGTTTTGGTAGATAAGAAACAAGGCATGATTCAAGTTTGTACTAATTTTAGGGATTTAACAAATATTGTCCTAAATACAACTATCCTTCCCCATTCATTGATTAGATTGTTGATGAATGCATTTGGAGCATTGAATTTCCATTCATGAAAGGTTTTTCTAGTTGTAACCGGATTCAAATTTGACATGAAGACTAGCATAAATCAACCTTTATCTATCCTTGAGGAACATTTTCTTATCAAAAGATTCCATTTAGTATTTAAAATGTTAGAGACACATTTTAGTGGGACATGTCCTATGCCATTCATGGTATTAAACACATTGTCAAGGTTTATCTAAATGACTTAGATACTCAGTATCAAAAGCATATGGAACATCTAGCTCATTTACGTGCAGTTTTTTAGTGGTGTCATTATTGTAATATTGAACTAAATCCCAACAAATGTATCTTTTTTGAGGTTTTTTGGAATTTTCATTGGTTCATTATGCCCAAGTATCAGATCATGGTTGATCCCTTCAAGATGGAAGCTATAATTTAATTGACTCTTTTGCGTACCATTAGACAACTCCAAAGTTTGGAAGGGAAATCAAATTTATTGTGAAGGTTTATAGATAATTGTGCAGAGAAAAAAATTTATGCACTTTTTTAAAGAAAGGGTCTCATTTATTTGGGACAGTCAATCCTAATGGTTCTTTGATTACTTGAAAACCACTCTTATGTCTACTCCCTTGCTATGTCCTATGGATTTCAACAATGATTTTTTGTTATACCTAGTGGTATCAAAGTCAACCATAGGCATGTCATTATCCAAGAACATGGATCACAACAAGAACATGTGACATACTACCTAAGAAAGGGACTTGTTGGCTCTAAATTGAGATATTCCATGTTAAGAAATTGACATTGACAACAATGCATGTTGTCCAAAGGATTATACCTTAGATACTTCTTAGATATACATTTTGTTTGGCAACTCCAATCCTATCCAACATATTCTAACCAACACATTATTGGGGGTAAATATTTGAAATGGATTGGCCTGCTCCAAGAGTTTGATTTATATTTTTTCGCATCCAAATCCAAGAATCCCTTAGCTTTTCTTGAGTTAATTTTTGAGCCGCTAAGAGATAAGGAGAATATTCTAGTGGATGAGCCCTTGATGGGAAACTATTTATTCCTCATTGCCTCTTTATAACCTTGGTGTGGAGATGTCATCGTATATTTTCAAATCCAACAATGTTCTTCTCATTTATTGCATGATGAAGGATGATGGATTTGTATTGGGCCAAGAAATCTTTTATTATCAGAGACACTTTGTATTGTCAATGAATTTATTCAATCTTGCAACATGTTTTAACTCATGAGGAAGCAAAGAAGGTTATGATGATTCCCATGTGGAAGCATGTCATGGTCATCTTTCTGGTATGAAAACAACCTAGAAAATCATATGCATAGGTTACTTTTGTCTCTCTATATTCAAATATTACATTAAATCAATCAAAAAGTGATACCGATGTCGAGTGTTTACCAAGAACACAGTCCCCTTTCTTCTTTGCACCCTCTATTTACTTGTATCCCCTTTTCAAAGTGAAGTTGATATCATGATGTGCAAGCAAGGCTCAATTAACAGTAACATTACATTATAGTGGTCATGGAATGCTTCAACATGTGGGATGAGGCCATTCCCACCTCAAATAATGATAGTGCAACAATTATTCTTTTAAAGACGATGATGTTAAAGACAATGGTTCAGTGTTTACACATTGATGTTGGGAAATATATGATTGAGAAGAAGATTCGGTATTCACATACTGATGTTTCAGAAGAAGATTCAGTATTCACATACTGATGTGGTAGAAGAAGATTTAGTATTCACATACTGATGTGGTAGAAGAAGATTCAGTATTCACACACTGATGTGACAGAATAAGAACAGTGTTTACACAGAGAGGATAGGCTTGTATACTACCATAATTCAATGAGGTGTTTGGTAATGATTTGAAAAATTGCATAGTTAGACCTAGGACAATCCCCATAGGGTTCTTGGGGAATTCAGAAAACTATCCCAATCACAAAATCCAATTTTGAAAACACTATTTCTGAATGCAAATCGGGGCTCCAAGCCTTTATGGTACATATACCCCCTAAGGTTTCTCTGAAACACAACAAAATGGTCTCAAAACTTGATTTTCTAAAATCTAGAATAATTAAAACCTCTAAGGGTTATTGCATTATAGTGGTCATGGAATGGTTCACCATGTGGGATGAGGCCATTCCCACCTCAAATAATGAAAGTGCAACAATTAAGCTTTTAAAGATGATGGTTCAGTGTTTACACACTGATGCTGGGAAATAGATGATTCAGAAGAAGATTCAGTATTCACATACTGATGTGGCAGAAGAAGTTCAGTATTCACATACTAATGTGACAGAATGAGATTCAGTATTCACATAATGATGTTACAAAAGAAGATTTAGTATTCAGAAGATGATTAAGTATTCATATACTGACATGACATAAGATGATTTAGTATTTACATACTGATTCTACAGAATATGATTCAGATGATTTATTATCCACATACTGATACTACAGAACATGATCTAGAAGATGATACCGATAGTAGATGATTCGTCACATACAAAAGATGATTTAGTATTTACATACTAAGATTACGGAAGATGATCCAGCTAAGATCGATGATGAATATGTATGATGATGTTCCAAAACTTCCTATGACATATAGAGATTCACCAGTCACTTGTACAGTTGTAATGATGGTTGTCGCTGATGTAGAATACCTTCCAAGTTAAGAGGGAGTGTTAAAATATTGTAACTTCGAAAGATATTCTATAGTACTTTTGGTGTATTCTCCTTTGGAGATGTTCTTCCTCCATTCAGAGATGTCCTTGATTTAATTGGTCATGTAAAAGTCATGAGGTAAACCCTCTGTTGTAAGTTGGCGCAATAGTACCCACAAAAGTATTATATAAAATGTATTTTGAGTCTCCCAAGGTAGATCTTCCCTAATTAGGGAACCTGGTTGACCTAGTTAGTTAGTTAAGGCACTCACCTAATGAATATAAATAGGTGAGGCACCTCTCTCATTCTATCACATCTTACACTCAAGTATTGCGCTGGAGAGAAAGAGAGAGAAAGAGTCTACTGTGGAAGATGAGCAACTATTCTTGTTGCTGGGGTTTTACACTATCTTAGTCAAATTCTATATTGAGGAAGTTTTGTGGGGTTTTCTCCCTTGTGGTTTCCTCGAGGAAAATATTTTTGTTCTCTTGCGTTCTCTTGCATTGCTGCATTTGTCTTTCTTTTAGTGATCCTTTACTTATGGTTATGATGTTGTGATGCTAAATGTTTTTATATATTGTATAACCATTAAAAATATAACATGTAACACCCAAAATTATGTAACACTCAGTTATGTGACTCTTGGTTTTATATACTAAATATTACATAAAATGGAATAGGAAATTATAGAGATATGGAGTTATGTAATGTAATGCTTGGTTATCAATAGTTTTCACGTCCATGAGCTAGAAAATGAAAAGTGATGGATGCTTTATTTTCCAATGTCATTTCACTTTGCATATTCTAATAACTCTTTTTATGGCATTCTTATTTTCTTGGGTACCCATGACTCATGAGTCAATGATCACTTGCACTCCCTGCCCTTCCAACTTTTGCAAGAAGAGGGGTGGTTTTATAGCAAATTCGCTTAAACTAGAATGATTTGCAACCTCTAGTTATCACTGTAAGCATGAGAAATGTGTTGTCATTAACATTGAATAGCAAATTTGAGGCTGAATTGCACATATTGGTGTCATGCGAAGGCAATTGTCTTGTGAAACATAGTTGCATTTGGCATATTGATGGAAAATCAATTTAGGAAATATGCTTGCGACTTTAGAACATTGAATGTGGTGAACTGGAAGTGTAGCTCAAGTGGGTTTATCTTCCCTAAGATCAAGAATAAGAATATTAGATCGACCATCTAGACAAACAAAGTCTCACCATGTAAATTTAATGCTACCTTTGCAAGATTTGACTTTTATATATTTTCAAGGGTATAAAATTAGCACTAAACATGATTATTGGTTCACGATATTGCAATGTTGTGGTCCATGGATAAGAACAGTCATACAATTATTAATATATCATAAATACATAAACATATTTGCAATATCATTAGCACCATGTACATAAATTTAACATATTGTGTTATGCGGATGATATCTAAACAACCTTCATAATTGTTGACTATAATTTAGTTTTCTTATTTTTTCTAAAATTTTATCATTAATTTCCCTTAGCGTGTAGAGGATATTTAATATATATTTCTTCTCAATGGATAACAACAACCCTTTAGTCAACAAGGTTTTTCTCTATAATATATTATTTGCTTGACAAGAGAGCAGGGCATGGCACAATAATAGGCTTATTTATACCAAGTGTGGCCTAAGAAAGGAACTTCCTCAACAACAAGACTAGATCGAGTTCAAATCCTAGCACCTCTAGTAATATTTTATTTGTTTAATAGATCTTATTTGTGAGGTGGTTTTGGCACTCAAGGTCCTTGAGTATTTGAACCTTCACTTTGATGCCAAATGAAAAGACCCAATTTGCTGACATTTTTAGTCCTATTTGAATGGAATATTTACTGATATTTTTGTTAGAAAGAACTAATCTATCAAATGACTATTCATCAATCAATAAATAACTCTTAGATAACTAACATAAACTAAAAACTATATTCCAATGAAGAGAGTCTCTACTTACCTGATCGATGATCAACTTAACCATTTTGCATGCACACCTTATATTACTTCAATCATTAGATCCTTTATCAGCAACAATGGTTGGGGAAACAACTCCCCACCCAACCAACCCCAAACAAAGGGTAAGGCCCTTGATCCCTCAACAATTAACACTATTCCAGACTAGATGAGGCCCTAATCTTCCTCTCTATCAACCTTTGTTCCACTCTCTCTGTTAGAATTTCATCATTCAAGCTAGCATTATGTTAGGATCTTTAACTAAGAGAATAAAAAGTACAACAATCAAACACAAGAGACAATGAACACAATGTTTTTTCCTCAGGGAAACCATAAATGGAGAAAACCCTGCAACTTCCTCAGAGATAGAATCAACACCAAAGTAAAACCCCAAAACAGTAAGATGATTTCTCGACAGCAGTAGCCTCTTTCTTTCTATCCCCGACAACTTCTTCTCCTTCAGCTATGCGCTACAACTGAGTGTGAGTGAGTGTGTGATAAATAGAGAGGCTCACTCTCTATTTATACTAATTCCCAACTTGACAATAACTCACTAGGTCCGACTTCACTAGGAGAGTCTAATAACCCTAGATCCCCGGAACTACGGGGACTTTAACCCTTGATCAATAGGAGGGTTACCCACAATGACTTGACATGACTTGTTTACATTATAGAAACTCTCGATTGGAACATAGGGGCATGACATGACTCAATTACATTACAAACACTTCCTGGAATAAACATCGGGGTACAATACATAATATATACAAGTGAATACATTCCAAAGTTACAATTACATCAACACTCCCTCTTAAGTAGGAATGTATTCTCTCGACACAATTTATCAACACAAGTCTTCATCTCTGTATCATCTGGATCATCATCGAGTTCTTGTCATCTTCAAGCCATCTTCATCTTCAGGTCATCTTCATCTTCAAGTCATCTTCATCTGGATCTGGATCATCACTCGATCTGGATCATCATCACTAGATCTATATCATCACTAGATCTGGATCATCTCTACTGGATCAACATCACTGGATTTGGATCATCACTCGATCTAGATCATCACTGCTGGATCATCATCAATGGATCTGGATCATCACTAGATCTGGATCATCATCATTGGATATCACTGGATCTGGATCATCATCACTCGATCTGGATCATCACTAGGTTAACATCACTGGTGCTATCTCATGATTCTTCTTGTCACAGGAAGTTCTATAGAGCTAGCCATTTTTCATGTTGGGTGTAGGCCTAGCCTCCATGTAGATATTATTCAACACTTATATCTGACCCTAAGTCAGAATGGCCCACCCAGCACTTACATCTGACCTTGACTCATCAGAAAGGCACGCCCAACACTCACATCTGACCATGAGAGGAACACATCCACCATCATGTCAAAATGGCCCAACCCTCACATCTGACCATGGAAGGAACTTCATCCTCTCACCATGTCAGAATGGCCCAGCCCTTACATCTGACCTTGACTTGTCAGAATGGCAAAACCCTTACATCTGACCTTGCCTCGTCAGAATGGCACAGCCCTTACATATGACCTTGACTCGTCAGAATGGCACAGCCCTTACATCTAACCTTGACTCATCAGAAAGGCTCTCAGTCTTGGACTGAGGATCCATGGTAACTGACCAGGTGCCTCCATTCAAAGAACGGAAACAACCCTTATATCTAATCAAGTGGGAACACACCCCTCAATCACATCAGAATGGCCCTGCACTTATATCTGATCATGTGAGACTACATCTCACAGTGATATCAGAATGGCCCTCAGTCCTAGACTTAGTATTCTTGGTAACTAACCAGGTACCTCCATTCAGAGAATGGAAATAGCCCTTATATCTGATCATGTAGGAACCAATCCTATAGTCATATCAGAATGGCTTAGCACTCATATCTAACATAGAAGGAACCGATCCTCTCACCATGACATAATGGCTCAGCCCTTACATCTGACCATGGAAAGAACTTAATCCTCTCACTATGTCAGAATGGCTCATGGACTCATCACTTCCCTTTGGAGGGAACCTCAATTTGGAGAACACCAAGCTTCTCCCTGAAGTACTCAAACTTCACTCTAGCTAATGGCTTCATCAACACATCAGCTATTTGTTCTTTTGTCGCAACATACTAGAGCTTCACTGCTCCTCTCTGTACCATATCCCTAATATAGTGATACTTGATCTCAATATTCTTCGACTTGTCATGTAACACTGGGTTCTTCGACAACTTCACACAACTCTGGTTGTCGTAATATATACAAGTAGCATCTAACTGGAGATCAAATAAATCAGACAACAGCTTCCTCAGCCATAGTGCCTCACAACTAGCTGAACATGCTGCAACATACTCTACTTTAGCTGTACTCAGTTCCACATAGGAATTCTTCCTGCTAAACCAAGAGATCACACCTGATCCCATACTGAAGCAACACCCTGAAGTGCTCTTCCTATCGATGGCGCTGCCTGCCCAATCTAAATCAACATAACCCTCCAGGTTAATCTTCTAACTTGCCTCATACTTGAGCCCATAATCAACTGTACCCTTCAGGTACCTCAAAATATGCTTTGCAGCAATCAAGTGAACATGTCTAGGATCTTTCAGGAACTGGCTCAAGGTGTTCACAGCAAAGCAAATATCTGGTCTCGTGTTCATTAGGTACATCAAGGACCCAATCATCTGACGATACATCGTAGCATCAACCACTTCTGATGAAGCATTACTCAATAGCTTCAGGTTTGATGCCATAGGTGTGGTCATAGCCTTGCAGTCCATCATCCCGAATCTCTTCAGGATCTCTATCGTATATTTCCCTTGCCCCAGGGAAATTCCATCTGCATTCTGCCACACCTCCATGCCTAGAAAATAATGCATCATACCCAAGTCCTTCATTTCGAACTCGGTAGCAAGCTTCCTCTTCGTATCAGCAATCAACCCATCCATACCTGTTACAAACAGATCATCTACATACAGTAGGAGCATCACTGGGTTGCCATCTTCAACCTTGTAGTAAAGGTTGGAATCTGCTTTACTCTTGGTAAAGCCCAAACTAGATAGAAAGCTGTCAATTCTACCATACCATTTCCTGGATGCCTATTTCAAACCATACAGGGATTTCTTCAATCTACACACATGAGACTCCCTGTCATGTGTCTCAAAACCGAGTGGCTGCTCCACATACACTTCCTCTTCCACTACACCATTCAAGAAAGTAGTCTTGACATCCATTTGGTGTATCTTCCATTTCATTACTGTAGCCAGAGCAAGTACTGAGCTGATGGAAGTGTATTTGGATACAGATGCAAAATTGTCTTCATAATCTATTCCTTCTTTTTGGGAGAAGCCACGAGCCACAAATCTTGCTTTATATTTTTCTATGCTGCCGCCTGCAGCATGCTTGATCTTGTAGGTCCATTTGGAAGTTACAACCGACTTCCCTTCTGGTCTTGGGACAACATCCCAAACATCATTCTTCATGATCGATTGATACTCTTCAATCATAGCATCCTTCCATTCTTTCCTTTCTACCACTTCTTCATAGTTGGAAGGTTCTTTATCAATGAAATCACACAATAATGCTACATACCCGTAGCAGGAACTGGTCCTCTTTCTTTCTCTGTGATTCTCTTCTAGAGCCCCATATATTTCTACACCTTGTATAGCTTCTCATACCCAAGTAGGTTTCCTCTTATGAGGATTCTTCTCTTGAGGTGGATCTACAGGTTCTTGAGGTTCTTCAAATTCTCGATCTTCTTCTTGAATTTCTTCGTTCATGGTTGTGTCATGAATTCTGGGTGCTTTTGTTTCTTCAGGTTCTTTAGCAGGCCTCTTTCTAGATTTGTCGTAAGCTGAGTCTTCATCAAATGTCACATCCCTGCTAATGTCGATCTTCTTGAATCCTGGGAAGTATATTTTGTAAGCCTTCGAGCTTTCAGAGTATCCCACAAATATGCCCTTCTTTCCTGAAGGATCTAACTTTGTCCTATTTTCTTTTGGAATGTGTATGTACACTAGACAACCGAATATTCTGAGATGGCTGACTTCTGGTTTCTTTCCAGAAAATACTTCTTTAGGTGTCTTGTTTTCAAGTACTCTATTTGGAGTACGGTTCTGTACATACACCGTTGTTCTGGCAGCTTCTGCCCATAGATGCATGGGAAGATATTGATCATGAAGCATAGCCCTGCAACTCCATTCTGTTGTGGATTATATGGAGTGGTTAACTCCCTCTTAATCCCTAAATCTTTGCATGACTCTTTGAATTCATTTGATGTGACTTCTCCTCCATTATCTGATTGAAAAATCTTGATCTTTTTCTCAGTGTGGTTCTCAATCAAGGCTTTGAATTCCTTGAACTTGCTGAATATTTCATCTTTGTTCTTCATGAAGTAAATCCATGTCTTCCTAGAAAAATCATCAATAAAATAAACATAGTATACATACCCGCTTGATGAACTTGATGACATCAGACTGAATACATCAGAGTCAATGATTTCCAAGATTCCTTTTGCCTTGCTCTTGCTACTTGGAAAAGTCTTCTTTGTATTCTTTCCTTTTGCACATCCTTTGCAGACTCCATCATGTTTTGACTGAATTTCTGGAAGACCTTCAATAGATTTTATTGCAAGTGGTAGTGCTCGGTAGTGCACATGTGCAAGCCTTCTATGCCAAAGTTCATTTGGCTCTACTTTGTCATGGACCAAAGCTTGTTCTGAATGGCCCTTCAATTTGTATAGGAATCCCTCTTGTTCCCCAATCACTACTGCATCATCAAAGGTCTTTCCTTTTGGCCACATGAGAACTTGGCCATCTACAAATGCAACCTCATGCCTTTTGCATCTAATGCAGATATGGAGAGGAGGTTCTTCTTAAGTCCTGGTACAAACAATACATCCTTCATCTTCATAGACTTTCTAGAGTCTAGCTTATAGGAGGATTCCCCACTACCTTTTATTGGATACTGGTAGTCATCTCTGAGTTTCACCTTGTGGGGTGATTCATGTTCTGATAGTCTTACAAAAGACTCTTTGAATCCTGTCATATGTTTGGAAGCCCCATTGTCTATAAGCCAATCATTGCTTCCATGTGTGATGTTTCCCGTGAGAGCGGAAATCAAAACATATTCTTCATCACTTGAAGAATCATCACTTTCTTGCTTGTTTCTCTTTGTGGAAGGTTCATCATCTTCTGCAGCAGGAGCATGATGTTTTCTCTTGTTGTTTTTATTCTTGTGAGAGTTTCTTTTGTTTCTAGGACAATATTTGGCATATTGTCCTATTTCATCACAAGTATAACATCTGAGTTGAGTTTTCTAGTAGGAAGAGTGCTTACCTTTAGAATGATGATGGTGATGATGGTCCCTTTTGTGTTTCTTGGCTTGAACTGTGAGAGCTTGATCTTAACTTCCCATCTTTTCTTCTCAGGCTGCTATCCGAGCTTATTCTTGTGAGAATTCTTCCCATAGTCTACAAAACTTAACTAGCTTATTTCTGGCACAGATCCCTTGAATGAAAGAGTCCCATGTGCTAGGGAGACCATTCAAGGTGGTTATTGCAATCTCTACATTCTCCACTTATTCATCCACTGCTTCAAGTTGTTCTTTGATCTGGGAGACCCTTGTGAAGTAAGATTGTATGGTCTCTACATTCTGAATCTTCACATTCTTCAACTAGTTCCTCAAATTCATCTTCTGGTTTATGTTCTTTCCTTCAAATAGTTTGGTTAGGGCATCAAACATAGATTTAGGTGTCTTCAAGGAGGAAACCTGTGGTATGAGGTGATCCTTGATTGAATCAACAATAATCATCTTAGCCATAACCAACTTCTTCTTGTGTAAGGCCTTAGCCTCATCTCCCTCTGGAACTGGAACCTCCTCATTGATGTAGGAGTCCAACTCATTTTCTTCCAGGACCAGGGAGATCGTATACTTCCAAGCTCAGAAGTTATCAGCTCCCTCAAGCTTTTCATCAAGCTTGGTATGATGAGACGTCTTAACTGAGAACCTCAAATGGAAATACAAAATATTTAGAGCTTACCAGGTCAAGATGTCGGAAATGAATCTGAAGCTAAATTTCTGTAGAGCTGGTTCAGGAGCAGATTAGGGTTTGAATTTCCCAGAGTTATTTCCAACCAAATTCTTTGATATTGATCTCTAAACTTCAATTTTGAGGAGGATATCAATCCAGTCCTGGGCTCACTCAAAAATTCCACTTCTGTGGAAAGCCTTAATTTTCGGCAGTAGTGTCGGGTCAAAAACTGAAAAATGCTTAGAATCATATTCTGCTTCGACAGAAAGATGTGCCATAGGGAGGAGATTCAGTCCAACCTTCTTTTGCTGAAAATCTATGGAGAGAGATCCAAAAAGTAGGAAGCCCTAGTTTTCGCAGCTGCATAGTGTCTTCTTCTCAGGTTAGCTCTGATACCATGTTAGAATTTTATCATTCAAGCTAGCATTATGTTAGGATATTTAACTGAGAGAATAACAAGTACAACATTCAAACACAAGAGACAATGAACACAATGTTTTTCCTCGGGGAAACCATAAATGGAGAAAACCCCACAACTTCCTCAGAGATAGAATCAGCACCAAAGTAAAACCCCAAAACAGTAAGATGATCTCTCGACAGCAGTAGCCTCTTTATTTCTAGCCCCCACAACTTCTTCTCCCTCATCTATGCACTACAATTGGGTGTGAGTGAGTGTGTGATAAATAGAGAGGCTCACTCTCTATTTATACTAATTCCCGACTTGACAATAACTCACTAGGGCCAACTTCACTAGGAGAGTCTAATAACCCTAGGGCCTTGTTGGGGCCCCGAAATTTGCAGGCGACAACAGTAAGGGATTTTCCCCAATCAATGTTCTCAACTAGCCCATTGACTGTTTGGTATAGGGAATCCGTCCGGTTTGCGGTCCGGCTACCATAGGTCAAGTAACAAAACAAAGTTTTTACCGGTTGCGGCCCGGTCCACCGTGAATTTTGTATTTTTTGACTTAATGTATGATATGCAAGTGCCTAACTAACAATGCAGGGTGCTAAAGATGCAAGGAACAGTCACAATGTGATGCGCGGGTTCTTACCTCTCATCTTAAGGTTCACAAGCACCCAAAACACATACAACACAAAAATAAACTAACTACCTAAACTATCCCTAGGGAGCAGAGTTATCATTCATTGGTGAGTAATACATTTTGTTCGCACATTATGAAGAGTTACAGATAGCTGATACTTCATTCAAAACACATGAACAATTACAGATATTTGAACAACCAGATAGCCGATTATTTTATGAACAACATTTATTACTCACAGTGGAAAACATCCCAAAAGATACTGAAGAACATTCAACAAGAACATAGGTTCAGGAAGTTAAATACTCTCACAGTAAATGAAACACAGTTGAAAACGAAATAGTTCCTCTTCAACATTATTCATTTAGTCGCATTGATATCTTCCACATTTCGCTTTCTCCAGCAGGAAAAATTGTAGTTTCTGATTTGTAAAACGAAGTAGTTCCTCTTACAAGCAAAAATAGTTTACAAATTTTTCGAGGGAAAAAGTCCCTCATCAGTCCTATCTTTACAGTATTTAGACTACACCCCCGATCGTTAGGGATCCCCCAACGTCTGACTTTCCAGTCTCTCCAAACGTTTCAGCTTCCTCTTCTGGTCGTTTTGTCTTCCCAATTATTTTCTGTGAGCGTTCATCTCCTGATCAGTAACTGATAGGTCTTCCTAGTCTGTACCTATGTCATTTTCTTGTTTTGTCCTTTTCTCCGCTTTGTCTTCCTTGTGACCCTACCAGTTTCGATTTGACCAAGCTAAGCCTTCACTCCGGGTCGCTTCAACAGTCCATCGAATTCCTCCTGCAAACAATTATGGTGCATCATTCATTGGAATGGGATTTTAAACCTTACAATTATCTACTCGGAACGGTCAATCCACAAGAAAATAGCCAAGTGCACCCGGACAGAGTCTCTATTAAGCCTTGGGCGGGAAGGTTATAAATCGGCAGTCGGCAAGCTTTGGAATCGGACGTGGAAAGACTTTCCTGGCCGCAACGGTGAACAAGAGAAGGCTAAAGATACTCGACGCAGGCGGGAAAGGTTATAAATCGGAAGTCGGCACGGTTTGGACATTGGACGTCAAATGGATTTCCTAGCTACAACATCGGAAGGCGAATAAAGATCAATGCGTATCGGCAGTTGGAGCAATTTATACTTCGGATGCCAAACCGCTTTGGCAGCCGCAACAACAGAAGGGAGAAGGATTGGAGCTTCCAATTCAACATAGAAAGACGCCCGATTCAAGAAAACTTAAGTGTTTTGAACAGTTAAGGATCAGCAACAGCTAAATTCGTTCTTCCTGCAAAATGGCGGCATTAAAGGACAAAGATTTGACTTCTCCAAATTCACACCCTCGATCCAACACAAAAATCAAACACAAACGATCTCTGAAAACAAACCGCAATCTAATATTCAGAATCAACCAAAGTTAAAGCAAGACCTCACGAGATCAAACAACTTTAAATGATAAGGAGGGGCCCAAAATTTAAGAAATTTGGGGAGAAAAGTTGCAGCTGCAACAAATGGTGCTTACCTGGTGAACCTAGATCTCTGGGCGATTAATCTTTGAGTGACAGACTGTTTAATAGCAAAAGCATCATATTGAATTCTTCCAGCAATATGGATTTCTCAAATGACAGAAGTGTGTACCCTTAATCATTGATGACAGTCCAATTAGGGAGAGGGGAAACCAGAATAGTCAAGTCCAGATAACTATGCTGAGGCTAGAGGATGAGTTTCATTATTACCTTTGTCTTCAGGTGGCTAATAGCTTTGGACACCACAGGATTGTAGCATATGGTAAACAGAAATATTCATTTGTTCCTCATTCCCATGCCATTTGATTACTTTTGTACTTTTGGACTTTTGTCCCTTTTCATATGAGTTTGCTTACATGCCTTTCTTACTGAATTTTGATTCAGGATCCTCTATCCCATAGTGTCCTTTTGTGTGAGTGGTGTATTTCAATTTTAATCTCACGGATGGAGAGGATCTTTCGGCAATTTAGTACTTATGATTCAGCATATGCTTTGATGTATGATGCTTTTCATATGAGTTCTTTGATTCTTATCTGCCTTTTGGCATTCGTTTCTTGGCATGGGATCATTTATATTTAATATACTATTCACCTTGCTTCTTTCCATGGGTCCTTAGCTGTCAACCCCTAGACATTTTAAGTGTGACCTAGATGGAGCCCCAACATAGTGTTCCAGACTCTCTGAACCCGGTTTATTATACAGGGATTAAGAAAGACTTCAATGCGCACAGAATTATTCGAGAAAACGACTAAGCTGGAAGAAAATCTTTAATATAAACAGCAACCCACAGTCTGATCACTAAATTGTTTATCACTCCCAAAAATTCTGATGTTCCCCATGCAACCGTAGGTTTGTCCTCTTTATTGAAAACAAGAAAAAATCAAACTAAAGCAAACCGAAAACATGACTCAAAAGACTACCAGACGGATTATTTATATACAAGACAGAAGAAATCAAACAGGCTCAAGAAAAATAAGGCTTGAGAACCAAACCATTTACTGGAAAGTTCTCTTCCGACCCCTGTAGACAAAATAAGGTACACTACAACACTGCATACAATCAATCCGCGGAAGGCTATGTCCATAGCCCTCTGAAATGTTGCTCCAGCATTAATCAGCCCAAAAGGCATCCTTCTATAGGCAAAGGTTCCCCATTTAGTTCTGAACATTGTCTTTAACCTGTCTTCTTCGGCTACTAATACTTGATTGTAGCCATAGAAACCATCTAATAATGAAAATAGTTCAGAACCTGAAACCATCTGTAGCAGCTACTCCATGGGTGGCACAGGATAGTTATCTTTATCTGATGCACGGTTTAAGTTCCTAAAATCCACGCAGAGTCTGATTTCTCCAGACTTTTTCCTTACTGGTACCAAATTTGATACCCACTCAGAGTGTCTGACTTTGAAGATGATTCTTGCGTCCAATAACTTCTTCACTTCACTTTGAATCAGTGATTCCAATTTCGGATGCATTTTCCTCAAAGGTTGCTGATATGGCTTGATGCCTGCTTTAATGGGGACGACATGCTTGATGATGCTTGTGTCATACGTTTTCAAATCTTCGTAAGTCCATGCGAAAACATCTTTATATTGTTTAAATAGACTGATGAATTTGTCTCTTTCTGTTGGTGAACAGCATTTTCCGAGATTCACGAACTTAGGAGCCATTTCAGTCCCCAAATTAATTAGCTCAAACTGCAGAGATGAGTTGTGGGTCTTCACGTTGGGTGGTCTTCTGAATTTTTCATTTAAATCGAACATTTTTTCCAACGTTCTGACTCCTTTAGGAATGAAATTATCGTATTTCATCTCATCCTAATGCTCTTCATCGTCTATGATCGCTCCTTTAAACACCTCATCATTCGTTAAACATTCGATGATCTGCTGGTCATCATCAAATACTCATAGGTTCATAATCATATCAGGTACAGAGGGCCTGAAAAGCAGTTCGACAGAACATCGATTATTAGTGGGTACGAGTCTAGCGGCTGATGTGGCCAAAAGATCAGCAACTGCGTTTTTTATTCTTGGAATTGAAATAATGTTAAATGCATTAAAATATTTCAGCAAATCCCATACCTCATTCTGGTAAGCTTTTAAGTGAGGAGATATACAATGTATCTGATTCCGGATTTGTTTCACAATAATTTCAAAATCCCCAAAAACTTTTAGATTACTTACCTTTAATTCAATTGCCTTCTTTAGTCCTTACACCAGTGCTTCGTACTCAGCTGTATTATTAGTACACTCGAACTCTAATCTACATGAAAGGAAGTGTTTATTCTTCTATGGGTCAATCAGGACACAGCCATCCCCCGACCCTTCTAATGTCTTAGAGCCATCAAAAAATAAAGTCCAAAAATTACTAACTACTGAAAATGAATCTATTCCTACTGCTAAGTCTACTATTTTACAGTCAATCTCATCAACCTGTGAGAATCGAAGAAGATCAGGTTGGGTATCAGATGTGTTGCTGGCTTATTCTGCTTGGTAATTACCTGGTTCCAACTCAATAAAATAGTTTCCCAAGACAGAATCCACAGGTTCATTCTTCTCTTCAAGTCGAGTAACATTGTACTTCATGTGAGGCTCTCTTAAAATCTTGATCTGGTTCGGACTTCCTTTATATGGCAACCACAGATGTGACCAATCAGAAGTGAAATATCCATTAAGTTTGGCCGACCAATCTCTGGTCAGGATAAGGCCGTACGCATCTGGTATATCAGCCACCACAATATTAATGACCTGGCATACTTTATCATTTGAAGCCAGACGGACGAGGACATCTTCCATCTCACCAATTACCTTCACATCTGTCCTGTCCAACTGAACTACTCTCCACAGGGATGGCTTAGGTTCTATTGATTCTTTTCAGACAGATATCGGCATGACATTAACAGTTGCCCCTGAATATACCAAGCAATTATGTACATTGTAGTTAAAGATTTCAAAAGTAAGGAGGAAAGGTGGATGCTTGTGCTTAGACTTACCTCCACTACTGTTCTCTCCAATCTCTTCTTCTTCTTCTGGTTGATTGTTAGTGGGCGTCTTCTCATCTGATGTTTCAAGGGCTCTCAACAACCTTTCTTTTTGCTGCGGCACTTTGTACATCTCGAATAGTGGAACATTCGCCTTTATCTTCTTTAAATCCTCCACAATGTCATAATCCATCTGCTGTTTCGGGGGATGAGGCCTATCAGCATTCTCCTTACCTTCATTTGGCTTGGCCGTTGTATCATTCTGTCTAAGACTTTGGCTGGTAATAGTGAATTCTGGAACTTTATCAGCCAAGGAGTTATTTTGAAATTTCTTCTTAATATTTCTCTGTAACCTCTTAATCTTTGGGAGTATAAGACTGTCTTCTTTAACTATCCCTTGGCTCCTTGTGGCTATGTTGGTTTCCACAACGTCCTTGTACCCCTGAGTCTTTTCTTCTTCAGCGTTGAATAACGAGACAGAATTCCATAAAGCCATGGTTTCTTCTTCCTACTCTTTAGTGGAAGTAGAAGTAGAGTTTTCCTTTCCTTCTTCATTTCCTTCTTCTGTCAATCTAGAATCTAATAGCTGATTCATGACCAACGTCATTGAATTTATCCACCGCGAACAATTCTTCTCAGAGTGTGGCTGTTGGTGGAATGTGCAAAAATTATCCAAGCCTACCTCTGTTAAATTCATAGATGCAATATTTTGCGGAGAAGGTTGAGACTAGTGGTTATCCTCTCTTTTCTTATAATATGGCTTATAAAACTTTTGTGCTTCCTTTTCTTTCTCCATATCTATGATTTTATTGGAAAGCTTCTGCATCATTTTGGCCATATTTTCCAAATCTGGGGACTTTTCTTCCTTAGGCTTAGTGAACAATAAGGCTTTTCTTCCTGTGCCTTTCTCTCCAGACTGTTCTGGATAGTCTTCAATGCTTTCTCTTTCAGCTTCCACCATTTCTGCTTCTTCATAAGTTTCTGTCAAGGTAGGTTTGGCCCTACCTTTGGCAAACATGGCCAAATAAGGACCTAAAGCTGAAGTATAGTATTCAATAAGAACTTTTTCTGAAGGCTTATCTGTTTCAGAGAAGTTCTTAAGATATGCTGCAAACCTTTGAGTGAAACTGTGCACTTTTTCTTTTCTTTCTTTCTTCAACGCACACAGCCCTTTCATGAGAGCTGCATGAGTTTTCTGAGTTGCATACTTACTTCTGAAAATTCTTTCGAAGGTATCCCAATCAGGGATAGAGTTAGCAGGAAATCCAAAGTACCATGATGCTGCAACTCCTTTAAGGGTATGTGGGAACAGTCTGCAGACTACATCTTCATGCTCCCCAGCCCTCAATCCTTCTATTGCCAAGTAAAAACTCTGCAGATGATCATCTACTAGTATCTTCTCATTGGGGTCAAATTTAGGTAGCAACTTTTCAAAGGATTGAGGCAAATCATGTAACAGAGAAGTCAGGTTTAAGGGTGATCTGGCTCTCCATGAAGGTGGCGTATTTGGCGAGTTAGGTGGTTGGTTTTCATTTACGCCAGCCATGAGTCTGGGTGGAGAGTGAGGAGGTGAACCAACTGGGGTGTGAGCAGGAGAACTATGAGGGGTTTCTGGGCCTTCTTGATTCAAAGGTAACACAACTTCCTGTAAGGCTGTTTCTACCAGCTCTTCCCAGTCTCCAACCAACACTGAGCCTTCTGCTTCAGGACGATCCTTCTTTTTATACTCTCTTCTGGGTAGTTCAGGGATGATTGGCAATCCTCCAATCTTCTTCATGTATTCCCTGGTGTGTCTTCTCAGATCATTAACAATTTCGTTGCCAACAGAATATAGATGTTCTCTTTCTTCCAGAATTGGATTATGAAACCCACTGCTTTCAGAACTGTTACCGGTGGAATATTCTCAGGAAAACGGGTTTCCTCGGCCAGCCATACACTGGCAGCCCTCCTTCTAGCGCCAAAAATGTTGGGGCCCCGAAAATCGCAGGCGACAACAGTAAGGGATTCTCCCCAATCAAATTTCCCAACTATCCCGTTGATTGTTTGGTATAGGGAATCCGTCCGGTTTGCGGTCCGGCTACCATGGGTCAAGTAACAAAACAAAGGTTTTACCAGTTGCGGCCCAGTCCACCGTGAATTTTGTATTTTTTGACTTAATGCATGATATGAAAGTGCCTAACTAACAATGCAGGGTGCTAAAGATGCAAGGAACAGTTACAATGTGATGCGCAGGTTCTTATCTCTCGTCTTAAGGTTCACAAGCACCCAAAACACATACAACACAAAAATAAACTAACTACCTAAACTATCCCTAGGGAGCAGAGTTATCATTCATTGGTGAGTAATACATTTTGTTCGCGCATTATGAAGAGTTACAGATAGCTGATACTTCATTCAAAACACATGAACAATTACAGATATTTGAACAACCAGATAGCCGATTATTTTATGAACAACATTTATTACTCACAGTGGAAAACATCCCAAAATATACTGAAGAACATTCAACAAGAACATAGGTTCAGGAAGTTAAATACTCTCACAGTAAATGAAACACAGTTGAAAACGAAATAGTTCCTCTTCAACATTATTCATTTAGTCGCATTGATATCTTCCACATTTCGCTTTCTCCAGCAGGTGAAATTGCAGTTTCTGATTTGTAAAACGAAGTAGTTCCTCTTACAAGCCAAAATAGTTTACAAATTTTTTGAGGGAAAAAGTCCCTCATCAGTCCTATCTTTACAGTATTTAGACTACACCCCCGATCGTTAGGGATCCCCCAACGTCTGACTTTCCAGTCTCTCCAAACGTTTCAGCTTCCTCTTCTCGCCATTTTGTCTTCCCAATTATTTTTTGTGAGCATTCATCTCCTGATCAGTAACTGATAGGTATTCCTAGTCTGTACCTCTGTCGTTTTCTTGTTTTGTCCTTTTCTCCGCTTTGTCTTCCTTGTGACCCTGCCAGTTTCGATTTGACCAAGCTAAGCCTTCACTCCGGGTCGCTTCAACAGTCCATTGAATTCCTCCTGCAAACAATTACTGTGCATCATTCATTGGAATGGGATTTTAAACCTTACAATTATCTACTTGGAACGGTCAATCCACAAGAAAATAGCCAGGTGCACCCGGACAGAGTCTCGATTAAGCCTTGGGCGGGAAGGTTATAAATCGGCAGTCAGCAAGCTTTGGCATCGGACGTGGAAATACTTTCCTAGCCGCAACGGCGGACAAGAGAAGGCTAAAGGTACTCGACACAAGCGGGAAAGGTTATAAATCGAAAGTCGGCACGGTTTGGACATCGGACGTCAAATGGATTTCCTAGCCGCAACAACGGAAGGCGAATAAAGATCAATGCGCGTCGGCAATCGGAGCAATTTATACTTTGGACGCCAAATCGCTTTGGCAGCCGCAACATCAGAAGGGAGAAGGATTGGAGCTTCTGATTCAACATAGAAAGATGCCCGATTCAAGAAAACTTAAGTGTTTTGAACAATTAAGGATCAGCAACAGCTAAAGTCGTTCTTCCTGCGAAATGGCGGCATTAAAGGACAAAGATTTGACTTCTCCAAATTCACACCCTCGATCCAACACGGAAATCAAACACAAACGATCTCTGAAAACAAACTGCAATCTAATATTCAGAATCAACCAAAGTTAAAGCAAGACCTCACGAGATCAAACAACTTTAAATGATAAGGAGGGGCCCAAAATTTAAGAAATTTGGGGAGAAAAGTTGCAGCTGCAACAGGCCCCAAAACTACGGGGACTTTAACCCTTGATCAATAGGAGGGTTAGCCACAATGACTTGACATGACTTGTTTACATTATAGAAACTCCCGATCGGAACATCGGGGCATGACATGACTCAATTACATCACAAACACTTCTCGGAATAAACATCGGGGTACAATACATAAGCTATACAAGTGAATACATTCCGAAGTTACAATTATATCAACACTCTCCTCCTCCTTAGTCTCCCTCTTAAATATGTGCACAAAAACATAAAACAACCAACCAAGCAACAAAAACAAAATCAACAAGCAAGAGTTGAGATCCCACCTCTTGGTATTTCCCATTTTATTACTTAATTTTTAAATTTCACTCAATTTCTTAATTTTGCATTGATGACACACTAGTCACCCATGCACCTAAATTAAATTACAACTACACATTTTATTTTTCATTTCTTTTCTTTTAATTTATCACTTAAACTTTTACTTCTAGCATATTCTATTATACTTCTACAAATGTCTAAGTTTGGGGTGTTACACCTACATAATCCATCAATTCCACAACAAGAAATTAACATAAGACATAAAGGACAAATATAAGGAATAATTCCCTTCATGCTTGGAATGAACTACTCTTAAATAATTTTGTATTGTACGCTTCCAAGCATGTGAGTAGTGAGCATGGGAACAATATTTGTAATAATATTGTTTATAATAATACTTATACAAATACCTTGATTTTCTAAATCAAAAGAAAATAGGAAAATGTGAAAGCTTTGGTCGTTAAGACCTTTAATCAAATACTTTGCATGCATAAAAAATACAACCATTGAGGAATTTAATCAAACACTTTGTAGACATTAAATTTACAACCTTGACTACTACCATAATTTAGTTAGTGGTTTGGTAATGATTTACATAATTGTGTGGAAATTGAACCCAAGTGATATATCAATTACACTCCCAAAATTGCTAATCAAACATGCAAAATTCACACAAAAGGAGACTGAATTTGGAGCATAACTTAATCCTACATTGAATAAGTGTACATAAGCCAACCATATGAAGTAATAGGCTGCTCATATATATAATTACATGAGAGATTCAAAATAACTAGGTTGCTATTCAAATTGGTCAAAAAGCAGGCTTACTAAATCAAGTCAAATCCCCCATAGGTGAAAAAAGGACTTTCCAAATATATGAAGATCTTCATAAAATAGCTAAAGCAAGTGGGAAATATAATAAGTGATGGAAATACAACTCATTCATGATTTTTTTTGGAGAAAAGGAAGGAGGATGATGTGGTAAAAACACAAGGCAAGTTCCCCTAGACTAGCTTTTCCTTTATGCCTTAAAACTACTGTAAAGCAAGGCAGCTTTCAGAAAAAGAAGATATGCACTTTGAGGAACTAGGAATAAAAGAAGACTTGCTAAATATGTTTCCAGGATGATTTCAAAGCACTCCATGACCCAGTTTAGCAATTATTGACTTCTAGGAACATGTGGAAGTCAACTAGTATAGAGAGGGAATCTAGGAATAAGACAAAAATGATTTAATTAATGTCAAATATGGGTAACTATGGGTTGATTATTCTAACAAATTGCACAGTTATACCTCGAGACAATCCCCCCATGGTGTTAAGAGAATTTGAAAAACTATCATGATCATAGAATCTTATTTTGAAAACACTTGTTTTTGCACTCAAATTCAGGGTTCCATGCTCTAATGGTACATATAACCCCTGTCATTGCTCTAAAATGCAATAGAATGGCCTAAAAATTCAATTTTCTAAAACCAACATAATTAAAGCCTCTAAGGGCTATTTGCGCAATTTGTCAAACACATTGCATGCAAGGTAGCTATTACAATCACAAATAACATAATACCATCTATAATTTCACAATGATCTATGTAAGATTTTCAAATACCACTAGTAATGATAATGCATAATATGGCCATATTTTCTTTCATAAGCATAAATTTAAAACAAGAAATAATTTTTTTGATAAACTTTATTACATGCCCGCAATGAACACTTTTGCTTCTTTCAAGGAGAAATTTGTAGAATGAGGCAAAGAATAGAAGAAGGAAGAAACGTGAATTTTAGCTCCAACAACATATTATTTTCCTTTAGTCTCCGCATAAAAAATTTACTTCCACAAATGCCATACAAAATGCCTAGTTACTTGAAATCTTAGCTAAAATGAAATGTATCAAATATTCAATAATTAACTACATATTTATAATGTTTTCAGCTAGCAAGTAGAAGTAAATTTTAAAGAAATAAGAAATTATTTCAAACAGATGAATAATATAATGCATCAAATATAATTTTTCCTTTAAAATTCAAACTAGGGCTAAATAGTATATTTAATTGTTACTTAAAACCACAAATGAAATTATGTTACTAGTATTGCATCGAAAATTAAATATTGAGGAACATCCACAACATCAGATAAATATAGAGACATTGTTTTGGGTATGGAAACCCTTGGATAAAACCCAAGATGGGAAAATCGATGCAGTAGTCAGATATGAACTGTTATTAAGAAAACATGGAACAGTTACAATCTAGCAATTTAATCCACCCAACCTAGAAAAATTATCCTCTACAAAATCACTAGGCAAACCCAGCAACAAGCCACAACCCCTACGCGGTTGTATGGCCCCTGCGTCAACATTACAACCCATCTATATGTATCTGTGTGGGATGATGTCAGTAGTATGGAATCCGTACAATAGTTGTACGGTCCTCCTCTGTTGTTGTATAGTCCTCCCTCTGCGTGATCTGTGTGGTTCGACACTCTACCTCGTAGTTCTACAAATATCCCTAATGAGTGTTCCTTCATCTTCTCAACAAACTTATTTGTCTATATCTCTCTTGTGTGTGTGTCCTTTCCACCAGATATCCTTTTAACTCAATGGCTAAGCGAAAACCATAACCCTCACTATGGGTCAATGGATGTGATCCTCTGGTGATATCAATGACCAAGATTAGATTAACCATCACTTAAATTATTTCACTTTTCACTTTATAAAAGTGATTCCATTAATTCAATACATTTGGATTCCCGTTTAATGTCTTCCTAGCATGCAAGGACACATGCAATGCTAGAATACCTTCCTTGTTTCTACTTTCTAACACTCCCTCTCAATGAGGAAGGGATTCGATAGCAACCCCAACTTGTCTTTGAACTTCACAAAACTGTGTCTGTAAAGTGCCTTAGTGAAAATGTCTGACACTTTCTCATTTGTCTGAATGTACTCCAACCGAATGGTTCCTCTCTATACATAATCTCTCAGGAAGTGGTACCAAATGTTTATGTGTTTGCTCTAGTCATGGAACACTATATTTTCAGATAGCTTGATTCCACTCTGATTGTTAGAGTGAACTACTATAGCCTCTAACTCACACTCGAACAACTCTAAAAGAAAATTCCTCAGCCAAATTCCCTCACAAGCAGCCATACTGGCTACCATGAAATCAACCTCTATCGAGCTCAATTAAACTGACTTATGCTTCCTGCTGAACCAAGAGACAACCCCTGATCCAATGCTAAAGCAAGAACCTGAAGTGCTCTTTCGGTCTTCTACACATCCTGCCCAGTCAGCATTTGTGATTCCTGCTAGGTTAGACTTGCTCTCATTAGTGCCATATAGATAAGTCTCTCTTGTGGTTTGCTCTGTCTCATGGAGCTCTATGGAGGATTCACCTGCCTAGAATCCTGAACTATGGACCTAAACCATTTAGGCCTTGGCCTAGTGTCTACCTGCTGCAGCTTATGGATATCCATCCTTGCTTTGGCTCATCCTCTAAGTCAATGAGTGAAGTATCTTGTCCACTTGACTCCTTCTAACTACCATAACTTGTGCTCTATGTCTGTACTTGTACCTATACCTCTGGATCCTCCAAATTGACCCCTGAGTGTTGTGCTAGCTTCTCGTATGCTAGTAAGTCCATAGATCTCCGCAAGGATCTGTCCTCATCAAAATGGACATCTCTGTCACAATTATCCTCTTGCAAGCGGGAATATAAAATCCGTGTGCCTTTAGAAGCCTCGTTGTAACCAACAAACAACCCCTTCTTTTCAGAAGGGTCCAAATTTTTACTAGTGTCAGCATGAATGTGACAATAACAAACACTCCCAAATATGTTCAAGTGGCTCGCATATAGTGTGGTTCCTATCAATACCTCCTTGGGTGTCTTCCTCCCCAAAGCTGTGTGGGGACACCTGTTATGAATGTATATTATAGTCCTATATTCATCAAACCAAATGAATAATGGTAATTCCTAATTAAATAACATGGCCTTGGATGCTCCTACCATTGTCCCATTCTTTCTCTGTGTCACTCCATTCTATTGCGGGGTATGAGGCACTATGTGCTCCTTATGGATCCCCTCTGATGAGCAATAGTCCAAGAACTCATTGGAGGTGTACTCACCCCCATTGTTTGTCCTCAATACTCAAATATTACTTCATGTCTGGTTTTCTATGAGAGTCTTGAACTCCCAAAACTGCTCAAATACCTCTAACTTGGACCTCATGAAATATATCCAAGTCTTCCGGGAATAGTCGTCAATGAAAGTGATGCAGTAACTGTAGCCATTGAAAGATTGGAGACTCACAGGTCTACAAACATCCGAATGCACTAAGTCCAAGATCCCCTTAGACTTGTGCACTCTCAGTGGGAAATGTTTCTTGATGTTCTTCCCTAACGAACAACCCTTGTAGTGGTTATGCTTCTCCTCCTGTACCCGA
This sequence comes from Pseudotsuga menziesii, assembly GCA_001517045.1. Taxonomy (NCBI): domain Eukaryota; kingdom Viridiplantae; phylum Streptophyta; class Pinopsida; order Pinales; family Pinaceae; genus Pseudotsuga; species Pseudotsuga menziesii. The sequence goes on from LPNX011221599.1 coordinate 40,192, forward strand.
GGAACTCTAATGACTGCCTTTCGCAAATGCCTCGGTTTCTCCATGGTGTAAGTATGCCATCCTCCTATACCCTAGATCACCCTCACTGTTGTTGCTGCTGACTAGAGCCTTTGCATACTCAAATTTTAGGCTATACACCTTCCCACTCTGGATCCCAATCACCCGATACAAACTCCTATTTGACCCCTTGGTCCTGATATAAAACCTGTGGTATCGAAACTTTACCTGAAATCCCTTTTCCTCCAAGGTGGAAACGGCTATGAGGTTTTTAGTCAACCCTGGAACATACAATACATCATCAAAACTAAGGGGTTTTCCAGAATCCCTCTGAAATGAAACAATGCCAACTCCATGTGCCTGATACTGCGCGTCATCACCTAGCTCAATGTGGAGATTTAATCCACCCTCCTGCAAGCTCTTGAAGAACCTCTTTTTTCCCGTCATATGACAATATGCTCCACTGTCTACGTACCAAACACTGCTACCTATGGTGCTTTCCATGTAAGCTATCAAGAAAAAATCCTCATTGAAGTTTTTTCCGAACTCATCCACCTCTACAGATCCTTCCATCTAGGTATTCTTCTTATTCTTATTGTCTGGGAACTAGGAGGCAAAGTGTAAGATAAAACACTTGACCTTGGACATTTCAAGGTTCTTCTTACCACCCTTCTTTTTCTTTTCCTTACCCTTTCTCTTCCCTTCTAGGGATAGAGCCTCTTCATCCACAATCTGTGGGGAACTACTGGATGAACCTGAACCTTGACCCATGTAGGTTTCCTCCTCCACAAAATCATCCCACAACCTCTTCCAATCAGGTAGATTCTCCCTAGACACAACACCTTTGACAAAGGCGTACCATGGCTTAGAAAAGCCATTGAGAGCTATCTGAACTAGTTCCTCATCCTCAATCTTAGAGCCAATATCTCCAATCTTGTCTCTGATTTGTGTGAACCTTGTGAGATAAGGCACCACTCCTTTACCATTGGCCATCCCAGTACTCTGCATCCTCTCTTGCAGCACCATCTTCCAGTTTTCGTTCTTGCTCTGGTAAAGTCCTTCCAAAGCCTTCCATGTTTCTAATGGGGTCTTTTCTCGGAAAGGTGAGGGACAATGTGGTCCTTCACCCCATCTAAGATGATCAACATATCTCTAGAGTCCAACTTCCTCCAAGTTACCAACTCTATCGGATCTATGCGCGCAACCTTTGTGGATTCAATGTGCTCCTCTGCATCACTGACATCCAGGATCATTGTGGTCCTTTCTTTCCAAGTAGGAAAGTTCTAAGCCCCTTGGAGTCTGTATTCAACTCTCAACTGCACAGCCATAGTGAAGTGTGTCTGTGAAACCCTAGATCTGGACTCTAGGTTTGTGTCTTCAGTAGATATGCCCCTGATTTATCAATACTGCAACAGTTTCCCATATTTACCTCAACTAAGCTTTGATACCATGTAAATTTTCCTTTACAATTCAAACTAGGGATAAATAGTATATTTAATTGTTACTGAAAACCACACATGAATTTGTGTACTAGTATTGTAGAGGAAATTAAATCCTCATAAACATCCACAACATCACATAAATATAGACACATTTTTTTGGGTATGGAAATCCCCGGATAAAACCCAAGATGGGAAAACTGATGCAGCAGTTAGATATGAAATTTTAATAAGAAAATATGGAATATAACTACAATCTAGTGAAATGATCCTCTCCAAAATCACTGGGAAAAGATAGCAACAAGCCACAACTCCTGCGTAGTTGTATAACCCATGGTTCAGCAATACAGATCCGTGCAGGATGACGTTAGCAGTACAAAATCCATACGTCAGCTGTACGATAGTTGTACGGTCCTCCTCTACTGATGTGCAGTCCTCCCTCTATGTGATTTGTGTGGTCCGACGCTCTTCCTGGTAGTTTTGTGAATCTCCCAGATGAGTGTTCCTCCATCTTCTTAGTAAATTTCTCTATCTGTATCTCTCTTGTGTATGTGTCCTCTCCACCAAATCTCCTTTTCACTCAATGGCTAAATGAAAACCCTAACCCTTACTATGGATCAATGGATGTGATCCTTCGATGAGATCAATGGCTAATATTAGATTAGCCATCACTTAAATTATTTCACTTTTCATTTTATAAAATTGATTCCATTAAGTCAATACATTTGGCTTCATGTTTAATGTCTTCCTAGCATGCAAGGACACATGCAATGCTAGAAGACCTTCCTTTTTTCCACTTTCTAACATCAAATTGAACAAACTAAAAACTATACCTGAATCACAGTTAATGTTCTCTCTCTTGAACATATCTATTTGCCAACTCCAAAGACCAATAGATTTTCTACCCAAAATTATGTAGGGATAACTTCTCTCCCCGAAGCCCTTGAGTTGTTGTATGAGCTAACAACATTACCCAATGCAATAATAGAGAGATCACAAGCAATCTTAGGAAGATCATTTTTTCTTCCTCTCAACACCACTCAAGTCTAAATCAACCAACCAAGCTAACCTAGATATCTAATTCATAAATTCAAGTTCCATTTCAACAACATCTAGTTTCTCTCCCCTTCTCCATCCACTACCACGGGGGTCTTATGTATGTATAGCTATGAGAGTGATGAAACTTCACCTTCTCATGCATTTTTATTATAAATTGAAATATTTTGTTTTATTCACCACTCTCCCCTAAGGTGGCAATCACACATCTATATTTTAGTTAATCAATCGATTATCCTAATATTCACCACCCCATGTGCCATTTTTAGGTAACTTCTTGTTATTCATTATTTATAATTGAATATTTCACTTTTGTTATTAAAATGATATTAAATTTAAGGTATCCTCGAAAGTTGGTAATTTTTGGAGTTAAATTAATTCAAGGTTTATCCTAGGTGAGCTTACATGGTTTATTTTATTCCCTTGAGTGGTGTTTTTATACTATAGAATAAGGATTCCACACCCTTATTTCACACCTCTCTGGACTTATTAGGAATCCATGTCCTTCCCTTGTTCTTATAACTTCACAATGTAGTAGATTTAAGACTTTGTTCCCTAATGAAGATCCAAGACTCCACGTCTTGATATTTCAAATATTTATTACTCCACACCCTAACCTTTTCCATAGAACTAAGACTCTGCGTATTAGTCTATCATGGATTTAGGACTACGTGTCATACCCTCCTTGACTTATCATCCATTTCACCCCAAAAATCTGCATTTCCCTTAAGGTACTAGTTGTGATCTCTTACTCGTTTGATGGTCTTGTTCCCCTAGACCTATACACATCATACCATCATAGATTAAGAGCATTAACTAAAATTCATAATGAATTAACTTAATCAAATTTTACCTAAATGTGTACATGAACTCCTTAATTTTTTTTCTCTAAAAAAATGGCTTCCACAGACATCTCTAATATAAGCATACTTGCTGACAAGTAACTAAGATCCCTGCCAAATCCCACTCATTACAATGTTAAGCATACATAATCATCTAAATCATGTATCATCTACAACATAATAATCAGCTATCACACAACAATGATCATCCATATCTAATAATCAATATCATAATCCATGTATTTAACCAAATGTAGAGAAAGAAACATACATATAACATGTTCTTATTCAATATTGATTCGGTACACATAATCAGAGATATAACCATCCATAAGAAAGGATTTAAACATGTATATAATATGTGCAATATATATATCAATGTTCACCAGTTAATTGACCAATCCAGATCTATAACATTCAAGTATGTTGGCATACCAAATCCATAAAAAATCGACCTCCTCGAGTGTCACAAAACTATACTGGCCACGATGGAACACAAAATACTCCCTCTCTTGGGATAAACTTGGCCTAAATTTTATTAAAGAACAGATGGAATCTCGAGACACATAATAGAAGTGTCCTCCCAAGTAGCAAAACTAGGACTGTACATATCCCATTGGACCTTTACTTGGTCCATCATGCAACATCTGAGTTGTCAAGTGTGATGATCCAATATATATCAACTTTGATTCTCACGTTAAAACACTTTGATACCATTATAAAACTAAGATCCATTTCAAGCCATTTATCTTCAAAATTTCCTCTATAGTCACAAGGTATCAACCAAAAATGGATTGTGCAATCACTTAGCTCTTAGGATGTCAAGCATACTTACTATGTAAACCAAGCATAATATGAAAAACTTAATATAATTAAAAGGGTTACCAAAAACCACTTCAATAGTTATTCAAGTATTTATGGTACAAACTATAATCATAGATACAATAATAACTCATACAATTGGGATTTGTAATCATATTCATGGCAAGGCTATTAATTTCTATCCTCACATAGATATGACACTAAGATATGGTTTCCTATTGACATATAATGCTCGACTATAAAATAAAGAGCTTGGCACTCAACTAACAACAACTCCTAAGGTATGTAATTACATCATCAATTATTTAGCATTGTCCCTCATAAAATTGTTTATATTACAAAATGGTTAACTATCCTACACAACTTGCTAATAGGTTAATTTTAACATCCACATCCCTTAATTGCAATAAGAAGTGGAATATGCAATGGATCAAATTGTATACATACACATAGTAATACTTACCTAAGAGGGAAATTCAACTATAAACCCAAAATAATAATAAAAAATTGTTGGCAATACAAGCATAATTTGAACATTAAAATAACATGTATAAACCACTAAAGTATCTGTCATTGTGATAGTTAACATACTTCCATTGGTAGAATTTCACTCCCAATGATTTGGATAAGATTATTGGAATTACCAACCACACTTGTCGAGGTTTTAACAATGCAATAATCATACCCAAGGTGCATATTAACATTTACAACCACCCAATGGGAATAATTAATAATTTATACAAATTCCCACTACCACATCTCATAAACCAATAGAGATTGGTAGGAAGAGTAGGGTCACAGTTTCACCAACACTTGCAATTTTTTTACATAGTTGGACACTCGATACGGAATACATATATCCATCATAGATATTGCATATAACACATAAAAAAGGATGTGTATCTAAAATCCATATCTACAACAAGATATTCTTATAGGCATTCATTTCATATAATTTTCCCAATGCAATCTATGAGATAAATTCATCCAAACTATGGGAACTTTAAGAAATTTGCAAAATTAAGCATAACTTAAAACCCTACTTAACATCATGACTCTAGACATGTATACAAAAGAAATTACGGATTTCACTTGGTTTCCAAAAGAAACAATAAGAATAATAACAAAAGTTTATTGAAAATGTGTATAATTCTTCCACTATATATCATTTACAAAAATGCATCATGGTCAAGGAAAACATAATTTGATCCTAGACAAAATTTTCAAATTTTTTCTTTCACAGAATCATCTAAGCACTATAAAACTATGCCCAAAATTTTCAATAAACAATCCACGGTTCACTAGGAACTCAAAAGAGTCCAACATAACAATTTACAAACAAATGCCAAAAACTAGATATGATAGACATATACCCTTCCATTTCTACCCAAATTCACGAGCTCTTTGGTATGAAGGTTTCACACAAGGTTGCATTTTATAGTTGGGGATTCATATTCTCATAAGGAAAAATCTATTAGTAGAGAGAGTTTGGACATGCAAAGACCTATTTTAAAGGTAATTCGGACACTAAGTCAATTGTCCAAAAGGAAATTTGTCGGGAAACAAGCTAGTAGAATAAGAGGAATTTCATAGTAAAAATTCAGAAAACCAAAGAATGACTCTAGAAACAAAAATAAGACTAAGCGAATCCCTAAGCCATTTTAAGTGAAACCCACCCTTAATTGTACCAAGCTACACTATAAAAGAAACTAAGGTTTGGTCACATGAATAAAAATAAATATTACCACAACATTGAAAGCATAAACAAACATGAAATCACTTTAGAGTTAATGGGTGTAGGAATTCACCAACCTAAGGCACATATAACAAACCCCAAAAAAGTCCCTTTCATATTCAAGTTCTAAGACACATTTATTTTTTGTTTTTGAGAATTAGATTAATTACCTCGACTTGAGATAAATAAATTACAACTGACCCAATGCATGCAATTAATAGTAGCCATGGCGCTAAGGGCTTATCTAAGGCCAATTAAGCATTTCCAAAATCAATTTTACAAGCATTCAACATACTATGTAGGCATCTTAGTCGCTTGAATTGTGCAACAGTACTAATTCATGAAGAATGAGATCTCGCTCCTCTTTAGTTTGTCCTTCGAATAATATCACTGCAACCATACATTCTTATTATCAAGAAGAACTAAAATCAATTTTCTATTAATCTCATGTTAATTATATAAGTTCCATCCACATAAGGGATTTTATCTCTAACGCACTATTGTTTTAAAAGTCACAAGCCAACCAAGTTTGAAGAAAGTCACGGATCAAGTTCATTTACAATATGAATTGTTAATGTTGTCACCCACTCGACAAGACTTTAGAGAAATACATGGATCCAATTCTCATAAGTTATCTAAATAATATAGTTAACTACAAATCAACCAATTTTAAATAGTGGTCTATACAACCGATCAAATTGGCAAGAAGACTATTCTAGATTTTCTTGACATGACTATATGAAATCTCCTTTAAATGTGATACACTTAATTCTCCTTACGTGAATAGGAAAAATAGACCATCAACTCTTCCCAAGAAAATTGTCACAATTTTAAGCATTCCAAAAATCAACTTAATTTGCATTAATCAAGCGCATACATAAAATTAAAAATTAAAAAAAAAAGAGAGTATAAATGACTAGTTCTTACTTACTATTTTATCCCAATGATGAAACTATTCCAACCAGTTCATATTACCGAATGGTGTTCACTATACAAACCATAGTTTTATTCATGTTATAAATATTTATTCCACTTAATACCAAGTACACATAATCAACCCTTCTTAATCATGTCCATGAGGTTTGATCAAAATAGTTTCTTCACTATAGGAATAATTACTTAATGCATGGATATATGGTAGTATGAATTCCACACCCAAACATAAAAAAACAAATCCTCCAAAATTTCCTTAATATGGTTTCCATAACCATCCACACATTCAAATAATATAAGCCTCTACTTAGTGGGGAATGCCCCAACCTAGTATTTGAGTGATTTGCAATTGTCTGACAAAAAGCACCAACCCAAAATGGATAATTAATGAACTCAAATCAGAGAAGTCATATGAATTCCATTCTTAATCATTAAGAATATACTCACAAACCTTATTTAAACTCTTTAATCTAATGCCATGCATTACTTGTGAACATACATTCACAGTTAAAAGTGGCATGCCTCAAGATAACTCACATTAAGTTCCATCTAGTGTAAATAATTAAGGAGTCAAAATTAACATGATGAACTCAATCATCAAATTAATTACATCCTGGCCTTGTACTCATAGACATGACCAATGCACACATACTAAGTCATCATACCATAGCCCATATTAAGTCATGATTTTTGTTGGTATGTGCGATTTCAGCCAGTAAAGATGGCTATGTAATCCATAACATTGATAATGACACATTAACCATATAAGTGTCTCCAAAATATATCCATCACCCATTCAAGCCATTCATGAACTCGAGTTTAACCCAATTACTCAAACATGTCCATTAATAACATCTCTTTAATTCCTTTAACATAATTCAAACAATTATCTCAACACAAATACCAAGAATGTAAGAAAATATTCCTACTTCCAACAAGTTTCTAAATTACTTAATATAATAGTCACAAAATAATAGCACATGCAACCAACATGCATTCAATTCAACATGCACAACAATTCAACATGCATGCAAAATCAATATTTGTAGATCAGTCTACCCATAACCATATAGTCCCATTAGGCCCTTGTGTTGTGGCTTGCTCTGATACCATATGTAAGGTCCCACCTTACCAACTTAACAAAACATAAAGAAACCAAGGTCCCATTGGACATTTAAGACTCAAAATAGAAAATTTTAAGTATGATTAAAGTCATCTAACATATGTAATTATAGTCATATAGGTGTTAAGATAATTATAATATCATAAAGACTAGTTTTTCAAACAATTTAGATAAGTCGTCATTTCCACAACAATAAATTAACATAAGAAATCAGGAACAAACATGAGGAATAATTCCCTTCATGCTTGGGATAAATTACTCATAAATATTTTTATATTGTATGCAACCAAGCATATGAGAAACGAGCATGGAAACAATCTTTGCAATAATATAATATTGTTGTTAAAATAATACTTAGACAAATACCATGATTTATATATAAAAATGGGCAAATGGGAACATTTTGGTTGTAAGACCTTTGATCAAACACTTTACATGCATGATAGATACATCCATTGAGGAATTTAATGAAACACTTTGTATGTACATGAATGGTACAACCATTGAGACATTTAATCAAACACTTTACATGCATGAAAGTTACAACCATCAAGACATTTAATAAGACACTTTGCATGCATAAAAAATATATCCATTGAGGCATTAAATCAAACATTTTGTAGACATTAAAGATACAGGCTTGTATACTACCATAATTCAATGAGGTGTTTGGTAATGATTTACAAAATTGTATAGTCATAACCAAGGCAATCCCCATAGGGTGCTTGGGGAATTCAGAAAACTATCCCAATCACAAAATGCGATTTTGAAAACACTATTTTTGAATGCGAATCGGGGTTCTGAGCCTTTATGGTGCATATACACCCTAAGGTTTCTCTGAAACACAACAAAATGGTCTCAAAACTTAATTTTCTGAAACCCAACATAATTAAAACCTTTGAGGGTTATCGCATAGTTTCTTAAATGCATTACATAGCCATTACATCCACAAATAACATAATATCATCTAGAATTTCAAAATTATATATCTAATCTTTTCAAATACCACGAGTAGTGATAATACATACTATGGACAAAACTCCTTTCATAAGAAGAAATTAAACACAACAAATAACAATTTTGATGAACCTTCTTGCATGTACTCACTTAATACTTTTCTTCTTTCAAGGATAAATATGTAGAATGAGGCAAATAATAGAAGAAGGAAGAAAGATGAATTTTAGGTCCCCCAATAGATTATTTTCCTTTAATCCCTACATATTTTTTTTGCTTCCATAAATGTCATATAAACCATCTATTTATTTGAAATGTTAGCTGAAATGAAATGTACCAATTAATACTATACAATTAACCAAAACTTTATAATGTTTTTAGCCAACAATTTAGTTTAATTCTTAAGGAAATCAGAAATTATTTCAAAGATATGAATAACACAATGCATCGAATTGAACAAACTAAAAATTATACCTTAATCTCTGTTGATTTGTTCTCTCTCAAACAACTCCACTTGCCAACTCCAAACACCAATCAATTTTCCACCCAACCTTATGCAGGGATAACTTTTCTCTATGAAACCCTCAAGTTGAGTTCACAACTACCATACCCAAGGAAATAATAAAGAGATCGCATGCAATCTTAGGAATATAATTTTCTCTTCCTCTCAACACCACTCGAGTCTAAATCAACCAGCTAAGCAAACCCATATATTTAGTTCAGAAATTCCAGAGCCAATTCAACACCATCTAGTTTCTCTCCCCTTCTCCCTCTATATCATGGACGTCCTTATGTATTTATATCCTTGAGAGGGGTGACACTTCACCTTCTCATACAATTTTTTTATATGAATTGAGATATTTTGTATTATTCATCACCATCCCCTGAGGTGACAATCCCAATTTTTTTGTTTTTTGTTAATTAACTAATTATCCTAAAATTCACCACCCCCATGTGTTAGTTTTAGGTAATTTCATATTATTCATTATTCATAATAAAATATTTCATGTTTTTTATTATAATAATAATAAAGTTAAAAGCCCCTAAAAAGTGGGTATATTTTGGAGTTAAATTAATTCAAGGTTTAATCTAGGTGGGATTACCTAGTTGATTTATGCCCTTGAGTAATGTTTTTCTATTGGATAATGGAGGTTGAAAACCCCTATTGTGTATCTGTCCAAACTTATTAGGACTCCACACCCTTTCCTTGTACATAGGAATCCACATCCTCGTAGATTTAGGACTCTACACCATGATGAATATCTAAGACTTCGTGCAATGATATTTTAAAGATTTAGGACTCCAAGCACTAATATTTTCCATAGAACTAATAATCCATGTCTTAATCTCTCATGGATTTAAGAAATCACACCCTTCCCTTCATGACTTCTCATTTATTCTTCTACGAAACTATGTGTTTCCCTTAGGGTACTAGTTGTGAGCTCATAGCCATTTGATGGTGTTGTTTACCTAGACCTCCACACATCATACCGTTGTAGACTAAGAGCACCAACTAAAATTCACAATGAATTAAATTAATCGCATTTTATCCAAATGTGTACATGACCTCCCTGGTCATTTTACTCTACCGAAATGGCTTCCACAATCATATATGATCCAAGCATCCTTGCTGAGAAGTAACTAAGTTTCCTCCTAAATCCTGATCATTAATCATATAAATCATGTATCATCAACAAGATCATAATTGGGGTGGAAGTTGCGGGGGGGGGGGGATCCTATTGGATCTCAGAGGAAAAACTGAAAAAACGTTTGCTTGGGGCTTGGGTCATAGGATGAACAACGAGGCCGAGTGGATGGCTCTCTTGCAGGGATTGGAAATTCTAGCTAATACAGATCACTCCAGGATAGCGATATTTGGTGACTCAAGACAATTCATATATAAAATGATCAATGGCTACACCTCAGGCTCCATATAGTGTAGACGGTTGTATGACAAAATTATTCCTCTCCTATCAAACAATTATGAATTATATCACATTGTTCATGCAAATAATGCCTCGGCAGATGCATTGGCCAACATAGGGGCCTCCTTTCCTCAAGGTCACTATAGCCTCAATGGCTTAGGCATAAGCATTAAACCTATACCCTAATGTCTTTGTGGTATCGCCCCTCCTTACTCACCCATACCATCTTATTTCTTGTTGGATTAATGGTCATCGAGTATGGTTTATTCCATGCATCTCACCTAGCCGATGCATGGTCTCCAATATTCATCAGCTTCTCCTTGATCCTAGCCACCTTAATGATCCATCCCCCTCATATTTATTGCTCACACAGCTTGCATGCTCCAGGTCTCATCATCCTCTGCGACATGGCTATTCTTCCGAAAGTTTCCCCTACCCCCATGCCCCTCTTGTTAACGTAATGATTCCTCATTGCTATGAATTCTATCCGGAGAAAACCTTGTTGGATGTAATCTCTGGTGTCGATGAAGGCATTGTTCATGGGATCCCTTGGGAGTCCTTGCCTCTCATTAGGGTTTTCGTTAAGGAAAGGTTGGATCTTGCTGCGTTCTTGACCTGCCTTTGCTCTTCACAAGCTGTTGGTCCTTTGTGGCCTTTAAACTCAAGCTCTACGTTCAACATTCCCATCGAAGGACAGTCTCTCATTGAAGGTAACACTTTGAGTTTTGGGTGCAATTGTTCTGGGTGAAAGGAAGGAGCGGTTGGTACTCTCTCTTGCCGCAACAAGAAGGATTGTGACACGTTGTAGCAGGAATTTACAGCCCTCATCTCTGCTTTCGGTAGTCTAATTTTTTGTGAGCAGGTTCAAGAGCTCTCAGGTTCAGATAGGGATTTACTCAACAATTTTTCTAGTCTTATTCTCGCTAACCCCAATCCTAGCCAAGACAGAATGGAACATGCAGGTGAAAATGCCATCCTTGCTGATCTAAAGAAAAATCTAAGACATCTTTACGAAATGGTGGCTATTGGAATCATGGACAGTAAAGAGACAGTTTAAGAAATTAAGAACCTGGTAGATGTGGTTGGCTACAGTTCCTATCAGATCAGCAATCATGACACCATGATTGATGATACAGAGATGAATCTAAAGGAAATAATGGGGAAAGTGGACCGCATTTAGGAGGACCTTCAGCGTTTGGTGAAAATGAACCAAGGAAGCCAAGCAAATGAAATTCCTCTAGGGGTAGCTCAACATATGGAGGAGGAATTGGTCGTTCAGCCACTAAGGCACCCAGACAACTTTTAATGAATCTGATATTCAGTCTATGTTTTTTTGTTTACTTCTTAATCAGCAGTTTATTCAGGTATATACTACCTATGTTTCTAGCAGCTATGTAAGAACTATGTTTGGCTTTTTAAGGTCAACTCTTTGGCCTTGTTTTGCCTTTTCATTTTCAGAATAGCATGAATTCCTCTGTGAAATCTTTTTTGTAATGTATGGTTGTGCACAGCCTGTTTAATATTAAACCTTTCATAGTTTCTGTTAAAAAAAAACAACATCATAATCAACTATATGTTCCGCAGAACAATGATGATCCGTACGTCGTAGCCATATATCACAATCCATGTCATTAACCAGATTTAGAAAAGGAAACATGCATATAACATGTTACTAATCAATATTGATCTAATACACATAATCAAAGATATAATCATTCATAAGAAAAAATGCAACCATGTATATAATATATGCATATATATCAACATACACTAGTCAATTGACCCAACCAGGTCCATAACATATAAGTCTAGCATACAAAATCCATAAATAATCGTTATCCTTATGTGTCACAAAACTACACTAGCCACGATGGGACACTACACCATCACTCATATTTTTTATCCAAGTTCAAGAAGATGGAGGTCTATCATGAAATCCTTATTTGTATATTATATATTGAGTGGTTCCAATTCCATATTATTACACATGATTTGTTTGCAAAAGTTAATTGATAAACATTTTGAGAATGAAACCCATCAATATCTCCATGGATCCCAGCAAAGTCAAGAACATTCTCATTGGCGATGATTCTTCTTCCCAAGAAATTCAGGAGTACACATCCCCTTTTAAAGTATTTTGAGACATTTTTTATTGGTCCTATTAAGAAACATTCCCATCATCAATGCTTGGATAGTCAAACATGAAATTAAAACTTTTGTTAATGTCAAACTAGTTTAACAAAATCTTAGTTTGGTTAACTTGAGGAAAGCAGTTGTTATCAAGGTAAAGGTGGAGAATTTACTATGTGTTGGCTTCATATATGTTATCCCCTTGATGGAATGTATATCCAATTATGTTATGGTAGATAAGAAACAAGGTATGATTCAAGTTTGTACTAATTTTAGGGATTTAACAAAGATTGTCCTAAATACAACTAACCTTCCCCATTCATTGATTAGATTGTTGATGAATGCATTTGGAGCATTTAATTTTCATTCATGAATGGTTTTTCTAGTTGTAACCGGATTCAAATTTGACTTGAAGACTAGCATAAATAAACATTTATCTATCCTTGAGGAACATTTTCCTATCAAAATATTCCATTTGGTATTTAAAATTTTAGAGACACATTTTAGTAGTACATGTCCTATTCCATTCACGGTATTAAGCGCATTGTCAAGGTTTATCTAAATGACTTAGATACTCAGTATCAAAAAAGCATATGGAACATCTAGCTCATTTACGTGCAGTTTTTGAGTAGTGTCATTATTGTAATATTGAACTAAATCTCAACAAATGTATATTTTCTAAGGTTTTTTGGCATTTTCATTGGTTCATTATGCCCATGTATCAGATCATGGTTGATCCCTTCAAGGTGGAAGCTATAATTCAATTGACTCTTTTGCGTACCATTAGACAACTCCAAAGTTTGGAAGGGAAATCAAATTTATTGTGAAGGTTTATAGATAACTGTGCAGAGATTGCAAAAAAAATTATGCACTTTTTTAAAGAAAGGGTCTCATTTATTTGGGACAGTCAAGCCTAATGGTTCTTTGATTACTTGAAAATCACTCTTATGTCTACTCCCTTTTTATGTCCTATGTATTTCAACAATGATTGTTTGTTATACCTAGTGGTATCAAAGTCAACCATAGGCATGACATTATCCAAGAAGATGAATCGAAACAAGAACATGCGATATACTACCTAAGAAAGGGACTTGTTGGCTCTAAATTGAGATATTCCCATGTTAAGAAATTGACATTGAAAACAATGCACGTTGCACAAAGGCTTATACCTTACATACTTCTTAGATCTACAGTTTCTTTGGCAACTCCAATCCTATGCAACATATTCTAGCCAACACATTATTGGGGGTAAATATTTTAAATGGATTGGCCTGCTCCAAGAGTTTGATTTATATTTTTTCACATCCAAATCCAAGAATCCCTTAGCTTTTGTTGAGTTAATGTTTGAGCCGCTAAGAGATAAGGAGAATATTCTAGTGGAAGAGCCTTTGATGGGAAACTATTTATTCCTCATTGCCTCTTTATAACCTTGGTGTGGATATGTCATAGTATATTTTCAAATTCAACAATGTTCTTCTCATTTATTGCATGATGAACGATGATGGATTAGTATTGGGGCAAGAACTATTTTATTATCGGAGATACTTTGTATTGTCAATTAATTTATTCAATCTTGCAACATGTTTTAACTCATGAGGAAGGAAAGAAGGTTATGATTATTCCCATGTGGAAGCATGTCATGGTCATCTTTTTGGTATCGAAACAACCTAGAAAATCATATGCATAGGTTACTTGTGTCCCTCTATATTCAAATATTACATTAAATCAATCCAAAAGTGATACCATTGTCGAGTGTTTACCAACATCATGTTCCCCTTTCTTCTTTGCACCCTCTATTTACTCGTACCCCCTTTTCAAAGTGAAGTTTATATCATGATGTGCAAGAAAGAGTCAATTAACAGTAACATTGCATTATAGTGGTCATGGAATGCCTCACCATGTGGGATGAGTCCATTCCCACCTCAAATAATGATAGTGCAACAATTATGCTTTTCATATTTAATCACATAATCACTCTATTTGGTGTCCCTAGAGAAATGGTCATAGATCATGGTTCCATTTCTAAAATTACATGTTAACAAAATTAACCAATAAATTTGGTTTTCAACAAGAACATTCTTCACCTTAGTATGCTAATTCCAATGGAAATGTACAAGCCTTGAACAAAGTTTTGAAAACTATGTTGCAGAGGATAGTGAAGAAAAATAAAACCAACTAGAAATTGACACTTTCCTGCTCTATGGGATTACGAAAATTCAATGCAAACTATCATTGGATTTTCTCTCCAACTTGTACATGGCATGGGAGTAGTGTTATCTATATAATGTGAATTAACTTGGTTAAAACTAGTTGTTGAATTCTCCCATGATACTTCATCCAAAGAATAATGTATCATATACTTAGAGAAGTTTGACAAGAACTGTCAAAATGTAGTAGTAACTAACAAGACTCATAAAAAATGTGTCAAAGCTCAATATGACATGAGTGTTTGTCCTCGAATATTTTCTAAAGGTTATTTAGTCTTGGTTTATGACTAAGATAGTGATAAATTAGGGGTAGGGAAATTGGAACATGTGTGGCATAGGACTTACAGTGTGAATCATATTTTGTTAAAGGGGTCATATGAGTAAGTGGACTATGAATAGATTTTTGGCAGAGCCTCACAATGATATTTACCTAAATAAGTACTGTGTCTGAAGTAGTGATGCTTTGTGATTCCTTGAAACATGTTGTACTTTAAAATTTGCATTTTAGACAATTTTTTTCTTTCTTGATATCTTGCCTTGGTTTGTGTAATTAATTATCATGCTTTGAGCATACCTTTATACATGGAATCCAATTCCCCTTTATATGCATGATTTTCAATGATGTCAGTCATCACACTTGAAATATTGCTTCCATTGCATGGGTGATTTTTCACCCACTGACCTACTTGTGAATTTTGGTGGTGTTTGTCTTGGTGTTGCGACCAACAATGTCATCGAGTATGTGTTTTTATATAGCTTCTCGCTGAGTATATCATTATTGACATTTGAAACATCACCATCTATTTGGATTCTTAGTTAGTAGTTTCTCGGTTAAACAATGTTTACCAAGTTCGTGATCCTTTCCTTCATAGGAAGTTTTTTAAGGGTATATTTTGTTGAATGACAGTTTAAATTTATTACATATATTTACATTCCAAAAATATTTAATGCATTTATTGATTCTTTAGATATTTATATCATTCATTGGCATCTATTACATGAAGTTACAATCTATAAAGCACGCATGTAAAATAAACAACCATGGCATATAAATGAACACGTCATTTAAAATTGTATAAGTAGAATCACAAAACCATGTGTACATATATATAAAAAAATTAAGATAAATGTCTATACAAAAAAATGAAAATACAATGTTTAAATACACCATTCGACTATCTAGCCTTCCATAGATTCATAATCCAACTATAAAAATTGAATATCCAGCCTAGAACCTAATCATAAAACTCCTTTGCATGTACACCATGGTAGTAACCACATCATTTGCTACTCACCTAAGCAATCTCATCATCCCAGAAGGAGCCCTGACCACATGGCACATCACCTACCTAGGCAACTCCTTGATTATATGTGTCATTGATACTCCCATAATCAATCCCTCTATGTTTGTATGCATATTACGTAGGATCTTTATTGCATCCTCATCCTTAGAGTTAGACTCTAATTTCTCCTCTTCCCATGTATAATTCATGTTATTGGCCATTCTCGTAGGTTATATTGTACCACCAACTATGCATTAAAATTTGATATGGATCTAGTATACAATGTATATTTCATAAGAACAAAATATATATCTTTTTAACAAAAGCCCCTAAAAATATAAGTAATTTCATAAACACATAAAAAACAATTTGAGAGCATAGAAAAGGAAACAATTCTTATATATAGGGTCCCATTGATCCTCAAGAGGAAGTGCTAGCTCATGGTCATGGTTAAAATATGTTGCAACATAAGAGTGTTCATCCACAACGATGATTTTCTTTTCCCTCTAGTCAAAGACCTCATGACTAAAGGTACTCAATGGTATTCCACCTCCTAAGTGAACCATCAAGTCACTCATTGTCACATGTTGGGATCTCACAACCCAATTGAAGAGTGGGTATCCTAGGGCACATCAATGGAACCCTCTCCATGAAAAGGAAAAAATAATTGAAGCATAATAGAATTGATTCACCTTCATTTTCGTACATTGCATCAACTAGTCTCACATGTTGACCATGAGGGTTACTGGTAAAACATAGCGGGATATAGACACTCCATTTTGCATAACATATCTACACACATATATAGATGCTCTATTGTTGATTTTGACACTTGAGTGATGGTGAACAAGATGGTATTCAGGGTTAGATCTCTAATCCATCAAATTGACACATATTTGTTCATCTTCTATGTGATCATTGTTCATTGTTGTAGATATACTCTAACACATACATCGTACCTAGCCCCATACCTCCTCCATTAAGGAGGATTCTCCCCCTTCAAGAAAGGCCTATAAAAGGGTATATTTCATTGCCATCTAAATGGATAATCTCATATCCCATGCATAACACCTACTTATAGGGGTCCCACCAACCCACTAGTATGTTTTAATGTCCCTATGCTTGTGCATTTTATCACAATTGAATAACTTATAAGTCCACACTAACGTAGGACATATAGATTTAGTTGATGTTGTAAATCCTCCACATCTACATCCTTTTGTTTTATCTCCTTCAACTCAATCATGGTGGAAGAATTCCCTGTAAACAACAAGAAGAAAAAATTAGGTTCAGGGCCAACCATGGTTGTTGGATGCAACAACCATGAACAAGGAATTTTGTTGTGAATTTTTCATGCCAAATTCATGGCCATAACTTGCAGGCCAAATGTAGTTAGACATCTCCCAAAATTATAAACTAAGAAGACATGATTGAAGAGGGGGCTGAAGTGATCTACCTGAAGGGATTGACTAAAAAATCTAATGGTTGAATCTCCCATAAAATGCAGTTGAATCCCAAGGGATCCAAATCTTTCTCCAAAATCACCTTATTACAATGGTAAAAATAAACTTAAAATTCATTTTTTCACCTATATTAAGTTATTTTGGACCAAATTTTCCTAGAGAACTATATAATAGCATTTTTTCATTGTTTTGCAAGGATTGACTATGGTGCATCATGTTTTTATTTTGGAGATGGTTTTTCATTAAATAAACTTTTGTTCTATTGACCTTTCGTTGATTAAGTGAAAAATTGTGCAGGTTTTTCTTCAACTTGGTCTCAAATTTGTGACCAGGTAAATTGATCATTTTGCATCTAACAATAGGTTGTTTGATTATGGAATCACATATACAACTCAACCTATATATAACTATTACTTGATCTTGTCATTTTACCTCAACTTGTGCCATAATTATTTGCTCCATTGTGCATACTGTCTAGTTGACGATTCATTGTCTAGTTCTCATGACTTTTTCCATCACTTTTGTTTCTTGTTATATTATCGCAATAGGTCCTTATCTTGACCCATTTTCCTTGGAGGGGACACCATTTCAAATTGTTTAAAACTAGACTAGTATTTTTTATTCCTATGTTTCGTAAAGGACTGCACCATGTGCTTGGAATATAGTTGCATGAACTTACGAATCTCATTCCATCCATTGTACCATAGCATACTTTTTTTTATGCTTTTAAAAACATGAAAAATACAAAAACATAAATTAAAAAAGGAAAACAAGTGTGGGGGGTGGGAGATAGTGACCTTTGTAATTTGTTTTGTTGAAATATGGAAGTAGTTAGTGAGCACTAAGTGTATTCCTTGACCATAAAACCTGTTTTTATCAAAAATTCTTATAGATGGGATTAGTATTACTTAGGAATTAGTACCATGATGATGAGTTACTCCACCAATTGGTTATCCTTCTAATCATTGTGGACCACATATTCAATGACATTGTCATTGATGTTTTTCATTGGTTTCCTTTTGAGTGTCAATTCTTTCCCAATTCATATTAGTGTCATGTTCATGTTCATGTTCAAGGGAAATTTATTAACCTATCTCATCCAACCCTCATATTTTTTACCATGCATGTCATCCATCCTAGTGTCAAGAAACATCTAGTGGTTTTGATACATTCAATTTCATCAATCAAGTTAATTATATGTTTTGTGTCATATGATGAGAGATTCCTTAATGCTCTCCATATGATGAGCCTATTCTTATAGAATTCAAAAAATTTATCTAGGAAGTAGACTTTATAGACCCTTGATAACATTGAGGGGCTTGAAAACATCAATGGCAAGTTCCCTTGTAGTTTGTAGTGGGTATATATCATTGACTCTTATTCACTGATTCATTTAGGTGTTCAATATCAAATCATTTATTTACACTTGATGTTTGCAGTTTGTACCTTGGTTCCCATCATCATCATCATCAATTGATTGCATTGTGTTTGTTAATAGTATACATCAGTCAACTTGGGTTTTTCAATGTTCGACCGTAGATCACTTATTCATATTAAAAAACTTGTACATTTGATAGGTTTAATTGAATACCTTGGGACATGATGACATCATCAACTTATGTCATTTCCCAAGTTGTGCACAAAGGCATTTCTACATGATGAGTACAAGGGAATGTCAAGTTGAGATCTGATTCCAGGTTCTTAGCATTTCTTTGATGTACATCAAGATGTATATCCACATTGTATTATTGGTGCATATGATCGATTTTCACATGGATACACTATGTATTATTTGTGTCCATACTAGGTTTCATTTTCAAATTCCATAGATCCACAACACAGTTGTAGAAACTGTGGTCACTATAAGTTGAGCATGGGTATGCTTGCTTATATGGAACATTTTAAATTTGATAATTCAATTTATATCTATGGGTGTATTTAGATCCATATCCCAGGAAACACTTCCTTATCCCACTCACCAAATATCCTCTTTTTATAATGCATCCCATCCTTAATATCTCTTCTAACCTCTTACATTATAGGGCATTGAAAGATACATATATTTTACACCCTTGATATTAGGAATGTAATACCCAGTGTGTTAAGCCCCATACATATGTAATTTGTAATTGTTTATTATTGTGGCACATGGTGTTGGAAAAAGGTTCTTTAAGGACCTAGAGACATTATTATTATTTTGTAAATTAATTAATTAATGAAAATAAATGGCAGATAGGGGACCACTAAAAGAGTATGGGAGGCCTAGATCCATAATGTGAGGGGGAATGGGGACATTTCTAGCACTTTAGAACTTGTTTTATTGATGTTGGTCCATATTTATTCCTTGGTGGCTTTATTAATTGATGATCACCCAAACATTGTACAACAGACCCAACTTTTGATTATTTTAACCTATGTTGGTATTATTGAGCCTAATTCATGATTTAGTGAGCCTCCTTGGTGTTTGGGTGGGTGCCACTTGTTTATTGAGCCCCTTTTGTGGTTTTGTAACTCCTTTTTGGAGGTTACACTTGGTTTGGTAACTCCCATTTGCAGAAGTGGTCCCTCACTGGCTATTTTTAGCCTTAACACCTCAAAATTTGTGTAAATAATTCTGTAACTCCTTATGTAAATAATTGTGTAAATCGTTGTGTAACTCTTGTGTAATTACTTTTGTAAATCCCTCTGTAACCCCCCCTTTTCTATTTTGGGAAGATTCCTTGGCTTGTGTGACACCTCACCTCACTGATTTTGATTCCTCTTCATGGATGATGTGTCCACACATGAATTTGAGTGGGGTGGAGTGGCTTGGAGTCACTCTCCTTGAAATTCAAATTTCTTGTGTTGGATTAGAGTTAACCTCTTGTGGTTGAATTACCCCACCTTGGATTGATTCAAGTTGGCTTACCTTGGTTTGTTTTGACCCCGATGAGTTAGAATTACCATTATTTGGTCTATAAACACATTCTTGATATCCTTTGTTTGTGGTTGTTTTTTATGGTCATTTTGGATGGTTGTTCATACCTTTGATGGTGAGAGCTTGGGAAACCATGAATGCTTTGTTATGTGAATGAACCTTGTGTTTGAATCATTGTGGTATTTTATGGTGTTTGTGGTAATCCTAGAAATATCTAGTTTAGTTCATATATTTGCACTACTTGGCTCTGTCATAGACTTGCACATAATTCCTGATGGTGAATGGCGATATCTCGATGGTCTAGGGGGTCTAGATTACCATTGCACCTGGTAGTGGGGTGGAAGAGGAAGTATGTGGTGAGGAATAGAGTTTTGGATTATCAAAGTGATACTTTATCTATTCTTGAGTGCACCTATATTGTGGATCTGTGGCCTCAAATCAAGGGTGTCCTGTCAAAGTGAGATCTGGCTTGGCAGTGCCAAAGGTTGGGTGGAGCTTGGTCCAGATGATGTGAGTTGCACATTGATAAGATAAGTGATTTATCTCTTATTTATTTAAATTAATTGGATCTGATATAATATGTTTTATTTATAGATGTAAATTAATTTTTTAATGAAACATATGATTTATTTGTGGAATAAATTTCTCATAGAATTCAATCTATTTATGCAAGTAAATTTTATGAAGGAATTTGAAACTAGTTTTGGGGATTTTGTGCACAACTTGTTTCATGGAATAATTATTTGGTACCTCTACTAAAGAACTGATATTTATGTCCCTTTTAATTATATAATTTGTATTTTTATGGTACAGTAACCTTGGAATGGTTAAAGACACTTCTCTTTGATGCTTCTACATTTTATTCGAAAACTAGTTCTTTAATCGGACTATTTGACATAGTTTGGAGACTTAGCACATGAAGTGTTTGTAAAAATTCCTGAGTGTTCCTTTTATGCCTATGTACTATAAATAATATTTAAATGTGTGTGTGAATGTGAGTATAAATCTTCTTGGTAGTGTTGGGAAAATTTTTACTGAAATTCTAGATCAATTTCCAATTTCTAGCTCTTTCATTGGAATTGTTTTGAGTAGATTTGTGACTTTGCATATGAAGTGTTTGAAAAAATGTCTGAATGAGATCAAATATTTTATGACTGAAAAAACATGTTATTTAGAGTTTATAATTTCATTTGAATGATTCTATAATATGTTGATTTAATTATTCTAGTGATTCCTAGAACTACTAGTCAATTCACATAAGTAGAATTAACTAGTTTTGTGAATTATTTAATGGAATGTATATAGGTGGAAAGCTACATCCATATGATTGTAAGTGACCCCTGATATTCTTTCCATGAGCTACAATAGTCATATATTTCTCTTTATTTGGCATTTGGAAAGTTAAATTGGAAGTACATTGCGGTGAAATTGGTAAATAGTTTTTGGATTCGAATCTATGTTTTTGGTAAAATATTAATATACAACCATATGCTCTATTATTGGTGCTTTAATTGTGTTTTATAATTATATTTGACATATTTGTACCTTCACCTCTGTGTGCCTCGGAACTCAGTATGACTGGTTTGATTGAATTCCTGACAGTGTTTATTATCTAGTTGTACTGATGGAACTTGAAATATTCTTCGTTTATGTACTTGGATTAGATCTGCCAATGCACCTTATTTTGATGTACGTGCATGATTAAATATGTGTATAATGGATGTAGGTTAGATGTTTTTCTCATTGTCATGGTTGCATGCTGAATTTGTGCAAGACTAGTTGTTAGTATTGAACAACTAGTTAAGTAGTTCTCGTGGAGTCATTTTCATAATTATTATGTTTAATTAATTGAAAAAGGGTAATTAGACATGATTTACATGTTATGTGTTTATTAGCAATTGGAATTGATAAAAATGGTTAAGTTATCAACAACTTAAATTATATTAAGTGCCGTTAATTGTGTGTTAAGTGTCATTAATTATCGTAATCAGAACACTAATTACTAGTTAATCATGATTAAGAGTAAATGGACGTTGGAATAGTTATTGAATTTATTTTAATTTATTGGTAATTAAAGGGACTTTGTTGTGATTAAATATTGAAAAATGAATTTTAAATATTTGTTTAACTAATATGTGTTGCTAAAATTATCTAATTAGCCTTATAGATATAATGATATGTCTCTCAGACCCATTGATAGACCCAAGGGACATTACAAGTGGTATCAAAACTTAGGTTCCAACATTGCGGTTGGGCCTTCTACATAGTTATTATCTTCTTCATATGTGCATTTGTAGTTTACAAATGTTCTTAGTAAGATGGAATTAACCTCCCTTATGTTAATAGAAGAACAAGAAGCCTCACTTCAAAGATTAGTTCATTGTATGCCTTATAATTAATTAATATTTCATGTTTGTTATTCAATAGATTGATTGGTAAGTACTATGTGGTGCATATCTAATAATTGAGAGACTTGATTGGTTGATGCTTGTGCATTGCCTCTTTTACTACTCATTGAATTCTTAATATTGAAATGCTTCTTGTAGTATGACTTATTTACAAATACATTATGATTATTAATTGATAAGTAAATAATTGTCATTATAATAGTATGTACTATGTGCCATTATCAGTATTAATTTAATGCTAAGTTATTAAGATGATATAGTTCTATTATTATCAAATATTAATATGATTTATTATGTGGCATTTGTACCCTATATGAATTTTGTATTTTGTATGGATGATATGCTTTTATAGTCTTACTTATGCCAACATGCATAAGTAATTCCTTGTCTATTTTAGGAATGGGACAATTGTCTAAATGGTGTTTCTCATTCTCTTTTTATTTTATGCATGTAGTATGTTTTTATACTATTTATTAATTATTACTATGCTAACTTATCTAATTGGTTAGTGGTGGAATTGCCACTTGGAGGTAAGCATAGCTATGGACTATTTTTGTATTCTATTATTTAATTTATTTCTTTTGGGGTTAGTGGTAACATTATTATTATCCTAGCTATATTATTAATTTATTTATTGAGTGGAGAAAATGAGCCACTTGTCCCCTAATGGTTTATATTCTCTTTTATTTTATTTATTTTGCTTATGGAGATTTAACTCCTTGTCTATTTTTGGAGGAGAATGAGCCACTTGTCTCTAATGGTTCATATTCTCTTTTATTTTAATTATTTTACTTATGGAGATGTAACTCCTAGTCTATTTTTGGAGGAAATGAACCACTTGTCTTCTCTTAATATTATTTATTTCATTTTGTGTATAAGTAAGTAGTATTGTAGTGTAAGACAATATTATATATATGACATCGACATAAATATGCATAATATGATATGGGTGATATGTATAGTTGTTGAAATTATATATAAGAATAGATGCATTATTATATACATGAATTCTTGTATGTTTGTATATACTATAATATGTATTTTATTATATGCAATAGTTATTAGTATTACATGCATGTAATATTGTGAATATACTATATGTATAGAGGTGAACATATGTTTGATGTAAGTGTAAAATTTGGAGGTGTCTGGAAGTGTTTGAGTGTTTGGAGGTGTTTGGAAGTATCTCGAAGTATTTGGAAGTGCTTGGAAGTATTTGAGAATATTTGAAAGTTCATGGAAGTATTTGGGAGTCTGGAAATATTTGGAAGTATAGTGTGATCAAGAGTGTTATGTTAGTATATGTTATAATACGTATCTAATATGATAGTATTGGGTTATGTAATTATTGCTATAATTGTACTAATATTATGGTATAACATAATAATTCTATGTAATGTTATGATAAATAATAACTACTCAATATGATTTATATAGTTGATGTATGTTGTTTGATATTATTGGTTGCTATTGGATGTTATTGATTGACATTGGTTTATTATTGGTCGATACTTGCATGACATTGTCAACACTATATGTATGGATATTATTGGGTATCCTTGGTTGTTATGGTTGTTGCATGTATGATTAATGCATCTTGGTTGATGAATTGTGGATGATGTATTCTGATTGATGTAGTATGATCATTGTATTCTGCTTGATGAATCTTGGTTGATGTATTCTTATTGTGTATTTTGGTTAATGTATTCCAATTGATGTATGTTGGTTGATGTATTTTGATTGATGTACTATGATTGATGCACTCGTATGGTTAGTTCATGCATGTATGGTTGTCCTTGGTTGATATTACATGATTGATATATGTTGAGATATTATGAATTAATGATCGATGTCTATATGGATGATGTATGCATGAGGGTCGTTGTATGATTGATATTAGTTGATGAATAATGACATTATGAATGATATTTAAAGAAGAATTATGCTTTGTGTTGAGATGAAAATTAATATGTTGTTATGGCCCTTTTTGGTTCTTAGTTATATTAGAACTATTGCATATAAGTTCACTTTTCGTATTACATTAAAATGCAAAAGTATTTAGGCGATATTTGAAAATATTTATCCTTGTGATCTTCATAAGAAAAGTATCTTGTGTCATTATTGAAAGGTATCTTGTTAATAACTTGGTGGTATTTCGTATATCTCTGTTGAAAAATAGGTACTAACCATGTAATTGATTAAGTGTGATACAAGTACCTTTATTGAAGATGAATTTCATGTATCCTGATATATTCAATACTAATTGTGTAGAATGTGGTACTAGTATCTTTGTTAGGAAACTATCCATGGATCTTGTTGAAAGAAAATATAACCTTGTGATATTTGCTAAAAGTATATTTCTAGGGTGTCCTTTTAGTATATCAAATACCTTGTTGAAATGCATCTTTTCAAAATATCATAGAGAGAGTCCATGCATCTTGTTGGGAAAATATCTTGGTTACACTTCATGCATCCTTGTAGGAAAATTATTTGAGTGATAAATCATGCAAAAGCATCTTGGTAATGCATATCATGTGATTGACTGATATGAACACATTTCATGTATATTAGATGCATTTCATATGATTGAAATTGATTAGAATAAGATCTAGTTAGATGCATTTCAAGTATTTTGTTGAAGAAGTATCTATATCTTGATTACCTTGCATATACTAAAGTATTTCATGTAATTAATTAGAGATTTATTTTTTTGAAAGATGTATTTTAAGAATCTTGTTGAATAGTATATATGTTTATTTCTAACCATGTGTATGTTGGGAATGTGAAAAAGCATCCTTGTTAAAGAAGCATCTATATTTCAAGTATCTTTATTAAAGAATATGTTTAGTTGTTGGGACTGAGTTCCTAGATTCACTGAGAGAGAATTCTAGTATCCATTTCCAGAGAGGTAGTATGGTGGATTTTCATCCCTTTGCTTTCGTCATATCACTCTACTAATCCAGGTTCTCTCACTGGAAGCCGGGAAATGGGATGGTGACCCCATAGGTAGTGGAGACGGACATGAAAGTAGTAGTGGGAAGCATTGTGGTTCTCAGAAGAGGTAGTTCTGATATTTGCTAAACTGATTGTGCTCTTCTTGTGGGAGGAACATTGTCTCGTCAAAACTATTTTTCCCAAATTTGAGATAAATATTCTCTCATGTGCTATTCATGTTGTTGTATTCTGTATAGGTTTCATGGTGATTGATTTATGACATCTTTATGTTCATGGTTTAGTTGTTAAATAATACTCTTATATCATGTATCGTATATTTTTATACCTGATGTTAATCATATGGTTGATTGAAATATGATTTTTAGGTGAATGTATCTTTGTTGGTATTTGAAGACCTTGTAATGGGGATTAAAGATTGACCCTTGTTGTTAGTCTTGGTTCTCACATAGGAAGCCGGGAAATGGGATGGTGATATATTAAGGAATGAGTTAGGTGGAGGGGGTCACGTCCCATAGGCAGTGGAGACAGACATGAAGGTAGTAACGGGAAGTATTGTGGTTTCTCAGAAGAGGAGTTCTGAGAAAGACTGCTTGAAAACTAAAGGTAGTGATCCTTTTGAAAGTTGTAAAATAATGCATGTATTATGCATTGAGGACAATGCATGGTTTAAGGAGGAGGGGATGTAATACCCCGTGTGTTGCATGGTTTAAGGAGGAGGGGATGTAATACCCCATGTGTTAAGCCCCCGACAAATGTAATTTGTAATTTTTTATTATTGTGGCACATGGTGCTGGAAAAGGGGTCTTTAAGGAACTAGAGACATTATTATTATTTTGTAAATAATTAATTAATGAAAACAACTGGTACATTGGGGACCATTAAAAGAGTATGGGAGGCTTAGATCCATAATGTGAGGGGGAATGGAGACATTTATAGAACTTTAGAACTTGTTTGGTTGATATTGGTCCATATTTATTCCTTGGTGGCTTTATTAATTGATGATCACCCAAACATTGTACAATAGACCCAACTTTTGATTATTTTAACCTATGTTGGTATTATGATCCTAATTCATGATTTAATGAGCCTACTTGGTGTTTGGGTGGGTTTCACTTTTTGATTGATGTGAAAATATGATTCAAAGCAAGATATAGGAGCTAAGGGAATCCTCACAATTCAAGGTTATTCATAAACTATGCAGAAAAAACAATGAAGAGAGCAAAATTAACACACAGAGATGGAGCCAATAACTGAAGTTTCTATTATTGTACATCATGTAAATATGTGTGGTACATATTTATAATAGAGTGGGAGAAAATACGTAGCCTTAGGAGGAAAATTGGTGGCATACATGTGGCAGGATTAGATTGGACTTCAAACCCCCTATGTTGACCAATAAGCTCCCAAACCACCTTAAATGGTCATAAATGTCCATGTGAACATGGGTGAAGCATTTTAGGACATAAATGAGGGTAGTATGGGAGTGGTGGAGTGCATGGGTGAGTGGGAGTGGTTCTAGGTAGCATTTAATGGTCCAAAAGGGCAAAAAACCACCTAAATATATGCATGGGCGCCTTTGGTCAAATTTTTAAGGAGTAGGAGTGCCCCAAGGACTTAAATGTTATTAATGAGGGATCTCATGCTCTTAGTTGACCAAAAATAGGGCGCTTGGGTCAATAATGAGTCCAAAACCCCCTTATACCTTGCTAGACCAACATAACCAAGGTGTGGATCATATGACATAAGCACAAGACAAATAAAAATGTGTCCTAGGTGTATTTGACCATGGTGCTAGGTGGTATGATGCTCTAAAAATTGATCCCCTTTGTTGGTTTTGTAACTCCTTTGTGGAGGTTACACTTGGTTTTGTAACTCCCATTTGCACAAGTATTCCCTCACTGGTTATTTTTAGCCTCAACTCCTCAAAATTCATGTAAATAATTATGTAACTCCTTTTGTAAATACTTGTGTAACTCTTGTGTAATTCCTTTTGTAAATATTTGTGTAACCCCCCCTTTTCTATTTTTGGAAGATTCCTTGGCTTGTGTTACACCTCACCTCACTAATTTTGATTCCTCTTCATGGATGATGTGTCCACACATGAATTTGAGTGGCATGGAGTGGCTTGGATTCACTCTCCTTGAAATTGAAATTGCTTGGGTTGGATTAGAGTTGACCTCTTGTCGTTGAATTACCCCACCCTTGGATTGACTCAAGTTGGATTACCTTGGTTTGGTTTGACCCCGTTGAGTTAGAATTACCTTCTTTGGTCTATAAATCCATGTTTGATATCCTTTGTTTGTGGATATTTTTTACGGTTCTTTTGGATGGTTGTTCATACCTTTGATGGCGAGACCTTGGGAAACCATGAAAGCTCTGCTATGTGAATGAACCTTGTGCTTGAATCACTATGATCTTTTATGGTGTTTGTGATAATCCTAGAAATATCTAGTGTAGTTCCTCTATTTACCCTACTTGGCTATGTCCTAGACTTGCACATAAATCCTAATGGTGAATAGGGATATCTCGATGGACAAGGGGGTCTAGATTACCATTGCACCTAGTAGTGGTGTGGAAGAGGAAGTATGTGGCGAGGAATAGAGTTTTGGATTATCAAACTGATACTTGAGCTATTCTTGAGTGCACCTCTATTGTGTATTTGTGGCCTCAACTCGAGGGGGATTTTCAAAGAGAGATCTGGCTTGGTAGTGCCAAAGGCTAGGTGGAGTGTGGTTCGGATGATGCCAGTTGTGCACTGATAAGATAAATGATGTATCTCATGTTTATTTAAATTAATTGGATCTGATATGATTTGTTTATGGATGCACATTAATTTTTTAATGAAACATATGAGTTATTTGTGGAAGAAATTTCTCACGGAATTCACTCTATTTATGCAAGTAAATTTTATGAAGGAATTTGAAACTAGTTTTGGGGATTTTGTGCACAATTTGTTTGAAGAAATAAATCTTTGGTACCTCTACTACAGAACTGATATATCTGTCCCTGTTCATTATATAATTTTTATTTTTATGATACAGTAACCTTGGAATGGTTAAAGACACTTCCCTTTGATGCTTCTACTTTTTATTCAAAAACTAGTTCTTCAATCAAACTGTTTGGAATATTATGGAGACTTATCACATGAAGTGTTTGCAAAAATTCCTGAGTGTTCCTTTTTATATCTATGTATTATAAATAATATTTAAATGTGTGTGTGAATTTTATGATAAATCTTCTTGGTAGTGTTGGGGAAATGTAAATTCTAGTCAATTTCCAATTCCTAGCTCCTTTAATGGATTTGTTATGAGTAGATTTGTGAATTTGCATATGAAGTGTTTGAAAGTAATGTTTGAATGAGATATACCTATTTTATGACTTATAAAACATTTTATTTATATTTTTAATTGAATTTGAATTATTCTATAAGATGTGGATTTAATTATTCTAGTGATTCCTAAAAGTACTAGTCAATTCGGATAAGTAGAATTAACTAGTTTTGTGAGTTGTTTAATGGAATGTATATGGGTGGAAAGACACATCCATATGACTGTAAGTGACACATGATATTATTTCCATGAGCTACAATATTCATATATTTCTCTTTATTTTGCATTTGGAAAGTTAAATTGGAACCTAGGTACATTGCGGTGAAATCGGTAAATAATTTTTGGATTTGAATCTATATTTTTGGTAAAATATGAATGTACAACCATATGCTCTATTATTGGTGCTTTAATTGTGTTGTATAATTCTATTTTCCATATGTATATATTCACCTATGTGTTCCTTGGAACTCGATACGATTGGTTTGATTGAATTCCTGACAATGTTTATTAACTAGTTGTTGATGGAACTTGAAATATTCCTCGTTTATGTACTTGGATAAGATATGAAAATGCACATTATTTTGTTGTACTTGCATTCTTAAATATGTGTCTAATGTTTGTAGGTTCACTTTTTGGTTCATTGGCATGGTTGAGTGTTGAATTTGTGCGAGACTAGTTGTTAGTATTGAACATATAGTTAATTAGTTCTTATGGAATCATTTTCATAATTACTATGTTTAATTAATTGGAATATGGTAATTAGGAATGATTTACATGTTATCAGGTGTTGATTAGCCATTGGAATTGATAAAAAATGGTTAAGTGATAAACAAATTAAATTATATTAAGTATTGTTAATTGTGCGCTAAGTGTCGTTAAGTATCGTAATTAGAACACTAATTACTAGTTAATCATGATTAAGAGTAAATAGACTTTATAGGTGGAATTTATGTTTCAATTAGATTGGAATGGATATGTGATGTTTCTAGAAGGTGTTAGTAATCCTTTCCATCCCTTGGATCAGACTTTTGAATAATTATTGAATTTATTTTAATTTATTGATAATTAAAGGAATTTTATCGTGATTAAATCTTGAAATATGAATTTTAAATTTTTTTTGACTAATCTGTTGTGCTAAAATTATCTAATTATCCTTAGAGAGCTAATGATATTCCCCTCAGACCCATTGATATCCCATGGTACATTATAAGGAACATGGATATAAGGTCATTCTAGTCATAATTAGTGGAATAGGTGAATACTATAAACTACATATCAATGCTTTGCATCATTACACATATGTGGCCATGATTTTCCTTGAATAAAATCATAGGAATCGTGGTTATTCTTAGGATTAACCATGACTGACAATAGATGTTCTATAGAAAAATTATTGCCACATCTCAAAATCCCTAAATCAAGGATGGAAACTATTGGGAAATTTAATTTATTGAATTGGTGTCCATTAGATTATCAACCAGGGAGATCGCAAGCTTGTGAGATGGAGAAAAAATATACAGGAGTAGGAAAATAACTCTAATTTAGGAAAACCAATGATGTACTCAATGAGGTACTAGGTAGGTTGGATGGGATTCATTGTGTGTATGCTAAAAAATAACACTCTAAACTTCATGAACAAGGATAAGTACAAGGATTGATGACACTATCAAAGTGTCTAAGCAACAACCATACCTTTTGTAGCCAAATCAAGTAGAGGAAAAAGTAAAGCACACAGGCAACTTACTCAATTATTAAATAAATTGTATATAATTATTTATGTATACCACATAATAATCTTCAAGCTTGATCAATGGTAACCACAATAGTTGTCAGTATTATCAAAACACCTAGAAAACAATCATGTTCTCCAAATGCTAATTGAGAGTGAAAATAAAACCATGATGCATTAAAGTAAAACTAGGTCATTGAGAGGTCATAGGTTTAGGCCCTATGATCTTTTGAAATGCCTCTTGGACTCTTGGATTAATGCCTGGTCAACATATGGGGACACAAAGGGTTCCTTCAAACCACATTGTAGGAAATGTAAAGGCAGCTGAAAGTATAAATTGCAAGAAATGTAAACTACAAGAAAAATGAACAGTGCTAGAATGGCATTACATAACAAAAAGAAAAATTTAGACGGCACATACCAAAGAGAGGGGTCCCTTCTTCTCTTGGCATACACTGCCAAGAAATACTACAACAAAGAGCTCTTAGTCTACAACGAATATTCTTTACTCCAACTTCAAATGATTATAATGATTACCCCTCTCTTCAGTCTATCCTCTCCAATCTCTCAAAATCTAACCTCTCATTTGTTCTCTACCCCCCCCGGCCCCCCTTTGTTGAATGATGTGATCAGACATTTAGATATTTAGCTCAATATTAAAAGAGGTTACATCAAGACAAGATTATATTCAAAATAAGTGGATCTTGAAAATAACAAATCTCAAATCCAAAATATGTGGATCCATTCACCATAAAATATTAGATTTATTCTAAGGTGGTTTGAGGAGGATAATAACATCATGATCCATGAGATCCATGCAACCAAATTTGTTGAGAGGAACCACAAATTGGTCAAACCCCTTGATTATTGGAATCATAATTATGGAAATTCCATAAAAAAAAACATGTTTTTAAGATCTCAAAAAATCACCCACTTGCTTTGCATTTTTCGAAGATCTGACCTACATATCACCTAAATGAATCCATTCTGTATAAACCCATTTTTGGATTTTTGAGATTCACCTCCATTTGTTCATAAATGGAATCACAAGTTGACCTTGGAAAACAATCACCTACATGAAGTCCCGTAGCTAAAATGGAGATTTGTAACATTGTCTAACTACATGACTAGCAGATTCCTATAGTTAACTTAAGAAAATAACTAGTAAGTTAGGAAACCATAACATTTGACCTAATTAACCACCATAACATGAGAGTTTGATCATTTTAGCATACATATATCATGTGAAGCTCATGTAGGGTGAGAATGGATAATTACATGAATATAGTTAATGAAGTGCATGAAGATGCAAGGGTAAAGTAGGTGAAAATTGGTTGAATGGTATTGTACAAGATGTCAATTCTAAGGCCCAACATCTCCGACACACTCAAGTATTTGCATTTCCTCATGCAACAAATATACATAGGAGGTCGTGTTAAGTGGAAAATATTTGTTTGAATTCCATCATCATTATGAAACAAGGAAATGGATGATGATGGGTGAACGGTGAAATATGAAATGTGAAAGGATATAAAGATGAAGCGTAAGGAAATGGAGAAATAGAAAATATGAAAAGCTGTAATGGTTTTTATGTGTAAATATTCCCACATTAGATGACTACCTAGATAAATACATTGTTTACCCAACTTTTCCTTCAACAAGCATAGCATGATCTGAATATAAATGCTTTAGGATGAATGTTGGATCACCTAATGCGTGTTGATCAAAACCTGAATTGATGAAAAATAACTAATAAGAATTGTCAATGCAAAATTTGGACTGCAAGGTTGATACTTTTGATATCAATAAGCATTTTGAGCACACTAGCATGCTACCGAAAGTCTGAAGATACTACAACCAAAAAATTTTATAGCAGGAATTTTGTTGTCGCAAATGATGATGTTGATTGCCACAATGTGTTGCTACAAAATATTGAATTGTTACTAGTTGAAGGAACTCAATTTCTAAATTTGATGTTAATGAAGATGTGTCTGATGCTTCGGAAGTGTTGTTGGATACCTTTGTCTACACAGACTCTATTGGCTCCTATAATATTGGATTGAATGGTGAATACTTCTTTGATTAAGAAATGCAAATAGGACCAAAGAAATATATTCAAAATGTTGTTGGAAAAAGCGCACATAATGAGTGATTGTTTCTAAATATAGAAGTGCAACAACTTGATGTGAATGAGGAATTTTGTGAGCCAAATGGATAGGAGGAAAACAATATCGACCAGCTTTGGAAAAAAACCTATATCTTAAAATCAACCTAAGAGAACATAAATATCTCAAACAATGCACTGACTCAAACTCCAGGAAGTTTGGTGGCTAACACACAATTTTCCAATCGAGGAAAGTTGTTGGAGTAGCGAATTCTAGTAGTTGCTACAAGAAATAGGATAATTACCATTTTTCTCTCAAATTTGAAACTGGGTTGAGATGATTTTTGGTGAGCATGTTAGGATCACCATGATGCACAATCACACCTAATTTGAGGAAGACACAGTTCATGGTTTTCACAAAAAACACAAAATGGTTGTATGTGATGGTAGCTCATTGCTTGTAAAATAAGAATTGGTTTTACTCAACAAATTCAAGTTTTATTTATATTACCGTAGTGCATTTCCATTCCACATTTCGTAGC
Organism: Pseudotsuga menziesii; assembly: GCA_001517045.1. NCBI lineage: Eukaryota > Viridiplantae > Streptophyta > Pinopsida > Pinales > Pinaceae > Pseudotsuga > Pseudotsuga menziesii. The sequence continues at coordinate 74,085 of LPNX011221599.1, forward strand.
CTTCTGATGCCTGGTTTATGAGATATGAAAAAATCAATCTCTACCCTCCAAGCAAGCCATCTTCATCTTCCTTCAATATTTCCTTCTGCAAATGATACTCTGGTACAAGAATGATCCAATATGCTCTCAAATCCTTGATGTATACCATGCTATACGTGTTTAAGGAACTGCCACTAATTTTTTATCACCTCTTGCTTTAAGGAACAAATCCATTGAATTGATTGTTGTATTACCTTAGTTCATTTCCATTGCCAATTTCATGGCCTTTTTATGCATGGTTTGCGAGATATGAACAAATCAATTTCATCCCTCCAAGCAAGCCACCTTCATCTGCCTTCAATTTTCCCCTCTACAAATAATTATCTGGTACAATAATGCTCCAAGTCTTCTCTCAACTCCTTGATGTCTACCATGCTTTACTTTGTTAAGGAACTACCACTAATTTTTTATCACCTTATGGTTTAAGGAAGAAATTCATTGAACTGATTGTTGTACCTGATTCTAGGAAGACGATGCTACAGAAACCATTGAAATGGAGGATATGTCTCCATCTCCCCTACACTTAAGACCTTGCATGCCCTCATGTAAAAACAAATATGCAAATGATGATGTAAGGCTGGAAGTTTCCTATAATTGGTAGCCATACTAGATACAGTGTCACGCCATGGGAATTCTAAATATATTGAGATAAATTATGTGAATCCTTCATAATAAAATGTTTTTTCTTGAATATAGCCAAAAATATCAAACTGATGTGGAAAATACCCATGATTAGAGAATTGAGTCTTCATCATTTTTATCCTAGTTTAACATTTTATTATTTATGGAAATTTCAAATTTTAGAAAATATTGATCTACTAATTGTAGAACTTAAGCCTTATGTTCTCTATCCCTAGCAATCTCAACCATTGTTAATAATAAAATAGGTGTGTGGCCTCCCTTATAATTTTTTTTTTGAAATTGTTATGTCAATCTTAACTTCCCTACTTTTGAAAGCAACCTTACAAGAGTAGCATGTCAAACAAATTAGGTCAATACATGAGAAACAATTTTTTTCTAGTAATCCTGACACAAATACTATCCCCATAAACTGAGAAAAAATAGTTACAACAAATATGTGAAGGAGTAGATCGTAAAGCTACTCTACATGGAGTTTGTTATGTCGAATTGGAAGATCGAAATCACTCTGATATTTGAATTAGAGTGAAAATCGCTTGATGAATGTGAATATATGAATTGTAGATTTGAAAGGATTATCACTACAGATGTTATTTGATTTTTAAAACCTATTGTATCAATTTCAACCTTGCCCTATACATCCCTTGGAGTTTTACTTATATTGGATAGATTGTGTTTTTATAGCTTTCTGCCTAAGGAACAAAATTCAATGTGATTACCAACTTGTACTATTGATGCAGAGTCCCAAAATAAATAAATTTCCCCAATAAAGCGAACTAACTTGATAACTTTTCTATTTTCATGGATTTGGGATTTGATTGGGATCTATGCTCCATATATAACTTATTGAGCCTTTTGAAAGGGTGGATAATCGTAACAAACTCAATCCCTAAAAATCATGTCCCTAAATTCATTGAAGGTGCTTGAAACCATAAGAACTAATGACAAGCTACTAGAAATTCCACATAGCTATAGAAATTTCGACTATGAACTACTACACGAAGTTCCTTGGCTGGATATCTAGTACCATAAAGTTTGAATGGTGAACCTCATTTTACCTTTCAATTATTTGTAGTTATACTCACTTGGGTATATATCGCTAGAATGTGCATGATCTGAGCTATTTTGTTATGGTTGACCAAATTTGAAGAAATATATGCTTATGTTGACTATCATCAGTTTCTTGTAGGGACAAATATATCTAGAACAAAATATGCTATAGGAAGATCTGAAAGAGCTACTAGAACAAAATTTGAAATTGATTGCTACAAAAACCTTCTTATTACTAAACTAAGCTGCCATTCTAGACTTAGAACTGATCCAGTCAATTATATGCAACATTTATTGAAATTTATTTACTACTCCATCCTACTCCAGAAAAATGAAAACATTTTCTCAAGTGTAGGAATACATCCAATGGATCCATCTTCAGTATTAGAAATGAACTCATATTCAAGTTCAAAAGATAATCATTGATACATACCGTAATATGAGAAGTCATTTGATCTTCTTGATATAGTGTCAACAAAATGTTGAAGGACGAAGTCTTACCTTGGCCTTATGAATATCTCAAACTATTCTTCAATGTAATCGCAAATCACTTGGTTCTATTCTTCATCAGCACTGATTTTCATGTATTCATTTGTCATACACTGTAAATCTTCAAATACATGTCTCTTACATGAAGGGTCCAGGCACAAACTACCAAGAGATTCTTCATTTGCAGGTTCCAAATCCTGCTCTTCATGTGATGTTGTCCATAGATTTGTGGTCTCTTATCTAGGTATGCAAGGAGAATCAGGGGAGGCTTCTAGATCTACTTGCTCATGTAATGTCTCTTTTTGGAATTTTGGAGAAAATTACAAATTGGGAGAAATTCGAGCTTAACTAGTCATGACTCTATAGGGTTCCAAGTTTCACCAAATGGTCCCAAATTTGAAAGGAGATGGTACGGTGAGTATTATAAACTCAAAAGGTGGTTTATGGATAGTTTGTATCATTATTTATACCTCTACAAACTTTTTTGAGGCTAATGACAAAAAGACCAAAATTACTAGGAAATTGTGTTCAAATCCCCCCAAGGGTGATGGCCAAACTAGCTCTCCAATTCAAGTATGACCCTTCCAAATTTAAGAATAGAGTATGGGAATGAGTATAAGACATAAATTACTGTCCTTAATCATGTTTATTAATTTATGAAAATGGATTATGGTCTGCAACATTTGTAGGGTAACTTTCAGTGAAATTGCTTATGGGGAAATTACATAGCTAGCTCGATTTTGACATATGAAAGGTGGAGTTAAAGGTTCATATCAGGATGTGACATATAGGGACCATATACAGAATACCAATGGATTCCCCAACAATATTAAACACCATATAAATCACTTCAAACAAGTTCGGTATACAAGTCATTCAGTATGGGGGTCAAATACATGAAAACTAGTGAATTAGTAGCATGGAATTGCAAGAGTTTCACATATGGATTTATTGGATTTAGACCCACGAAGCAAAGGTACATGAAATTAAAAAGTAAAAAATCATATATGTCTATCACAAAATCATCAAACTCAGATAATATCCCTCATACAAATTTGATACAAGACTCCTTCAAGATTGAAGCTAAAGTCATAGAAGCTAGTGATTCAATGGCATGGGAATGCAAGATTTTAACACATGAGTTTATTGGATTTCGACCCAAAGAGGATATGGAAATTAAATTATAGAGTAATACATCATATATGTCTTTCCTAACATCATCCAACTCATATAATATCCCTCATACCAATATGGTAGAAAACTACTTCAAGATTGAAGCCAAATCCATGAAGACTAGTGATACAAGGGCATGTGTATTCAAGATTTTCATACATGTATCTCTGATATTTAGACTTACAGAGAATTTGGAAATAATATTATATATCCATACATCATATATTAATTCCCTGTCATCATAGAACTCATATAAATCTCCTCATACAAATCTGATATAAAGCTACTTCAATATTGAATCCAAATACATGAAAACTAGTTATTCAAGAGCATGGGGAATGTGAGCCTTTAATACGTGTATTTATGATATTTCGAATTATAGATAATATGGATATTATATTATATATCCATACATAATAACTTAAATCTTGGGCATCAACCATCCTCAGCAAGGCGCAAGAATCACTCCAACAAGTGCGCCATCAATTGTGAGTGTGGGGAAATGGAGAAGAAGGAATGAAAGAATGGGGAGATAGATGAGAATTCAAATATAGGACCTTAAAAATGAAAATAAAACTCCTTCATTAATCTCCCATGATATTTTTGAATGGAATCTCCATCAACTAACTTGGAAAGGAATCCAACTCCCTCAAAATTGGTTCACTAGCAGGGTAAGTGTGCACTCACTGTGCAATGGACAAGCAAAAGCTTTACAAAATGCCAAAGGCCAATTAAAAAATGACAAAAATATATTATCCTTCCTCATGACATATTTTTATTAACTTCATGAAGCCTCCTAAGGTCAAATATCCCTCCATGAGCTTCCTCCAACTCATCTTAGTGGTTTAGTAACTCTCATGACACTTGTCTTCCTCTTCATGCTCCAATTCTTTCCCCAATTCGAATAGTTGCCTCTAACTCCCAAATTAGACCTCTTGGTGGCTATTTTTATCCCTGACATGTCATATTTGTCATATTTCAGCAATCAAGTCTGAATGTGTCATACTTTTCATAGAATCTTCCATCATTTGTTGTCATATAGTGCATAGAATCTCCTTCTAAGTGGAACACCTTGTCTTCTAGTCTCTTCCTGTTCCATGGGAGTTACCCTCATTTACCAATTCGACTTCCTTGGCTCATTATATGATATTTTACACCACATTACCATCCAATAATTTTACATTACCCATGTGTTCGAATTTGGATGAATATCATGCCAAGTGTGAGGGGAATCTAGTCACACAAAGTCTTCACAAGATTACAAGTGTCTTCATTAACCCATGCCACATTATTTTCTTATCATTTATTATTTGTGTGACCCATTTAAATGTGAATATGGTAAAATAATGTCCTTTTGGGTCCCATAGCCCCTTATTACAAAATTTATATCTCCATCTCAACCTATGGAACTAGTAGGTTGGTGAAACATTATTTGTAAATAGTCTTATTTGGAAATTATTTAATTGGGGACATGACAGCTTCTCAGGGACCTTTTTCTCCTCTATTCCTTCATAAGATGAATATATGTTTCTTATGAATCCCATGATCTGATCCTCTTGAAATGCAGATATGTTCCCTATTGCTGCTAGTATTTGAGAGATCTCTTGAGCATCTGTGAAGGTTTCTTACTAGATGAAAATCCTTGTCTCACACATGGATTAGTGTAGGGGGGGTCCTTTAGATGAAAAAATACAACTTCTATGCAAAGAAGACTCTAAAGAAAAGCATGCATGTGGATGCCTCATGCTACTAATACCATGTTCTCACCATTGACTAAGTTATTTGTTGACATGAGTAGCTTTCCCCTTTCCATACTTCAAACTGAAAGGAATGAAAACCAAATTACCAATTCCTATTACCTTTAGCATCTCCTCGGCAATGATGCCAAAATGTTGGGAAATTTAATTGCTTAAATTGATGTCCATTAAATTATCAACCAGGGAGATCGTAATCCTGTGAGATGTCGAAAAAATATATGTAGGAGTAGGAAACTAACTCTAATTAGGAAAATCAACAGTTTAGTCAGTGAGGTGCTAGGTAGGATGGATGAGATTCACTACACGTATGTTTAACAATCACCCTTTAAACTTCACGAACAAGGATAAGTTCAAGGATTGCTAACATTATCAAAGTGTCCAAGCAACAACCATACCTTCTATATCAAAATCAAGTATAAGAAAAAGTAAAGCACACAAGTTGCCTACTCAATTAGATACTAAATAGATTCTATGGAATTATTTGTGTATACCAAACAATTAATCTTCAAGCTTGATTAATGGTAACCAAAATAGTTGTTAGTATTGTCAAAACACCCAAAAACAATCATGTTCTTGTAAATTAATTGAGAAGGAAAATAAAACCACACACTGCATTAAAGTAAAACTAGGTCATTGATAGGTCATAGGTTCAGTCCTTGTTATATTTCAAAACACTTATTGGACTCTTGGGTTAATCCCTACTCAAGATATGGGGACACCAAGAGATCCCTCAAACAACACTGCAACAAATGTAAAGTGCTAGAAATGTAAATTGCAGGAAATGTAAACTACATGAAATGTAAATGAACACTATTATAATTGCATTACGTAACAAAAAGAAAATAGTTGGGAAGCATATACCATAGAGAGGGGGACCTGCCTCTCTTAGCATACACTTCCAAGAAAGTATACAACAAAGAGCTCTTGAACTACAACGAATATTCTTTATTCCAGCTACAAAATATTACAATGAATATCCCACTCTTCAGTCTATTCTCTCCAATATTTCAACCTCTAACTTTTCATCTCTCCTCTACCCCGCTGATGTGCTCACATATTTATACATTTATCTCAATATTGAAACAAGTTACATCAAGATAAGATTAGATCCCAAATAAGTGGATCTTGAAACCAACAAATCTCATATCCAAAATAAGTGGATCCATTCACCATACACTATTATATTTAGTTTAAGGTGGTTTGAGGAGGATAATAACATCACGATCCATGAGATCCATGCAACCAAATTAGTTGAGAGGAACCACAACTTGGTCAAACCCCTTGATTATTGGAATGATAATTTTGCAAATTCCATAAAAATAACAGTTTTAAGGATCTCACCAAATCACCCACTTGCTTTGCATTTTTAGAGGATCTGACTTGCATGTCACCTAAATGAATCCATTCTACATAAAAACCATGTTTTGTATTTTTTAGATTCACCTCTATTTGTTCATAAATAGAATCACAAGTTAAACCTAGAAAACAATCACCTACAGGCAATCTCGTAGATAAAATGCAAATTTGCAACATTGTGTAACTACAGGACTAGTAGATTCCTGTACTTAACTTAAGAAAATAACTAGTAAGTTAGGAAACCACAACATATGACCTAATTAACCATCATAACATGAGATTTTGATCATTTTAGCGTACAATATCATGTGAAGCTTGTGTAGGGTGAGAATGGATTGTTACATGAATATAGTTAATGAAGTGAATGAAAATGGAAGGGTAAAGTAGGTGAAAAATGGTTGAATGGTATTGTGGAATATGTCAATTCCAAGGCCCAATAAAAATTTAAGAATATAAAAATCCACGATGAAACATCATGCATGGAAAAAATTTGTGAAACATGCATTTATTCCTAGCCTCGATCTTGTCACCTCCTTGGCCTATAAATGGAATATCCATGGGTAAGAGATGGATATAGAGAAAAGTGATATCAAGTAACCAAGAATTGAGAGAGCTCATAGAAAGAAAGAGTAGTATGAATCTCACATATTCATGGTTGAGAAGAATTTTTGACTTACATCCTTAGACACATATGAATCTTCATTGGAGACTCAGGAATGACTATATTGATTCCTACATGTGTCCCAAGAGACCATAGATCACCATCAACAAAGGATAAAAGTGTGTGCCTACTAGAAGAGGATTGAAAGCTTTGGTAAAAAAAATAAAACAGATCGAAGTCAAGTATTCGTGTAGTTGTAAAGTTTTCTTTTCATATGAATAAGATCAGTTTTCTTCCCTACCCCAAATAGTTGTAATTTTTCATATGTTTAATGGTGTTATTCAGAATAAGGTTTGATTTACTTGAAGCACTTTGAATTTATATAATTGAATTCATAATGGCATTTGAATTTGGCATTATGATGCAAATTTTTTTGATAAAGGATTTTGTTTTATATGTGTGTAGGTATGAAGAATTCATCACAATGGTAAGGAAATGGATCGACACACTAATGAGCATCAAATGCTAGGGAGAAACAAGTTCCTTCTCTTTATTTCTCTCTCTTTTGTTTTGACATATAAACTTGTAAGTATATTTATGGGAATTAACATAGAATTCTACACTCTTAAATTCTAGAGGGCTTGACCCACTCTTTGGAGAATTAACCTTAGGGAGATTCTTATAATAAAATCAAGAGATTGCAAGCTCCTTTCCCTTGGAAGATTTTTTTTTTTGTACATCTCAATTCACACAAGCTTGATCATGACCTTATAGCAATCCCAAATACAACCTTCTTCCAGTAAATTTGTTTCATGTCAGGATAAATAAATCTCACTGTAAACATTACAACTCTCCTATTGCAATGGTGTTCCTTTTAGTAGTGATAACAAACCAATGAAAATGAGCCATGCCTTCATGAAACCTTGAAAATTAACCCTGTATAATATCCCAAATTTTGATACCCCTTTAAAATATGTAAAAAGGATTTAAGTGTTTTTGTGTGTGTTCTTATAAGTGATGTTGAGCTAGGAATCTCTAGAGCTTTAGTTACATTAATACACTTGATGTTGAGGTTAGAACTCTGGAGCATCAAGATGAACTTAAGTTTTCTTTATTTGAACTTGATATTGAGTCGAAAAGGCTCTGGAATGTCTAAGATTAATAAATGAATATGTTAAGTTATCAATCTAGTGATTCCAACTGAGTTAAGAAAAAACATTTAAGAGGGATCAAGCACATATTGAAGAGATAATCTTATCATTAATAAATAAGAATAATAAAAGAGAGAGAATTAAAGTTATTAATAATCAAACATATATATATATATATATATATATATATATATATAACAATAATAATTAAATATTTAATAGTTTGGAAAGAATACCCTAACTACTTCTCCGAATGAAGAAATATAAAGAGACATAAAACTAAAAAAAGGCAACATATATACTAGCAACAACCACATTAAATTAATTAATGTATCTGAATATGCCAATAGGCATAAATTTAAGCACATACTATAGGGAAAAACATTAATATAAAAAGTATGTGCCTAAATCTACGCCTATCTGCGTATTCAGACACATTTATTAATTTAATGTGGTTGTTGCTAGTAACGGGTGCGCGCATAGACATATCTGCAAAGTATTAATAGAAAAAATATTGTTTATTTAATTATAATATATACTAAATAATATTTAATATATTTATTACCATATTATTTAATTAATATAAAACATAATATACTTAAAATATTATTAATACAATGTTTTTCTGTATAGTATATATGAAAAATATATCATGAAGTTAATTATATCCAATATTTATTATTCACATGTTATAAACTAACCTAATAACAGATATCATCACAAATTCCCAATGTAACATAGCCATAATGTTCCATACCATGTTATTGATGTACCAAGTCAACATATGTTCATTATTATTAGAATGAAGATGATCAACGTCACAATGTGACATAACCAACGTTTTTCTCTATAGTATGTATTGTGTCGCAAAACATACGAAGATGTGACATGAAACCCTTGCAAACTGTGACAATGTGACATAGCCTTTGTTTAATTTCATAATGTGACAAATACATTGGGGAATGCAAACATTCAAATACTATGTAGGATGTTCACAAAGGGTTATGATAAATTACATCATTCATCCCTAGTTTACCGGATTTTTGTCACATTGGAAACAATTATAGTTCTGATTATGTTGGGATGCAATGTTCATGATGGTTTATGTGTCTTTGCTACATACCACATTGGTTACGATTCAATATGGTTGTGTTGCTTAAAGTAATTTGTTGCAATTATAAATATATTAAAAACAAATTAGCAATGATAATATAATAACATAAAATAACCATGTGGTATTGTGGGAATTTTATAATCTTCCTTGGAAATTTCACACTGCAACGTTAGCAATTTTAATCAAAATTTAACATGTTGTTGAAAAGTTTTATTAGATTCTAATAGTGCAAAAGTTGTCTAATTGTTATGTTATTTTAGATTGGACCGCAACATGGAGATGAATGAATGAATGTTATGTTATGTTAATTGTTAATAAAGATAAATTAATAATTTAATTGATTATAAAATAATATTGTTTATTTAATTATAATATATAATATATAATATTTAATATATTTATTACCATATTATTTAATTAATATAAAACATAATATACTTAAAATATTGTGATTCACTTGTTATAAAGTCACATGTTGTAAAGGAGGTTACGAGTTCAAATAATGAGAATTTGATTATTTTTAATTCATTTGATTATTTTAGTTAATAATGCAACAACCATTCTTCTGAACACCCAAAGATACATATTAATGTGTCACATGTTGGGAATTATCACAATGTGACATAACCCTTGATGAATGTCGATAATGTAACATAACCTATGATAAATGTCACAATGCGACGTAACGCTTATTAAACGCCCACTATCACATTATTAATGTGTCAGATCTTTGGTTGTGTTAACATATACCAACCAAACACTATAACAAAGCATGGCTTAACGTCGTAATGTGATATAACCCTTGATAAAGTCACAATGAAATGTAAACCTTGATAAAACATGACAATGCGACATAACAATCTACATTACTATGTAGAATGTGGATGGTTTAAACCATTTCTTTTGTCAAACAAATATATATATATAAAGAAAATTCTTAAAGAAATTGTCTAAACATCCAAAGACACATTATTAATGTGTTACATCTTGGGCATTATCGCAATGTGACATAAC